>JAECXB010000076.1:6330000-6532500 GCA_018151435.1 Zaprionus africanus
AACTTTTGTTAAATACTGTTTGGCTTTGCACTGCTAACATGCAGAATAGTATTAAATTAAGTATTTTCTTCTTAATTTTTAGACTTTTTCTGGTATTTAACGTTTATTTCTTAGTATTTTTCAGAGGTTTTAGTATTATTAAATATTTTTCTGAGTGTTCATTGCTTAATATACACCTAACCTCATCGCTTTGTCTGCCCTGCTCAACCGAGAAATATAAAGATTTTATTAATATGTCTTTGGTATTTTATTAAGTATTTTTTGGCGCTTGCTTAGCACGGTAAGCAATAACTGCGGCTAATTTATGGAGCAGTATTATTTAAGTATTTTTCTGGTATTTTACCAGTATTTTTCTGGTATTTTTCTAGCATTTTTCTGGTATTTTTCTAGTATTATTTAGTATTTTACTGAGCTTGGTGTTTAGACCCAATCTTCACAACAATTTCCAGCAACAGCTATATAAAATCTCATTTTCTTCTCACACACAGGGTATCTGCCAGTCGTATACTTTGCGCCATCGCCTCCGTTTCGCCCAAAGATGCTTGCATATTCTTGCGCTGGCCAAGCCAAGCGGCCTCGGCGCGCTCTTTTAGTTAAATCGCTTCAAATGCCGCTTGCGCTTTATTTTCAGGCACATGCCGCATCTCCCCCTTTCGAACCAGGGGTATCCGGTGCAGCACAAGCACCAGCAGGAGGAGCATGAAAGGCAGTCGAGGCAGCAGCTGACAGGCACAGTTGGGGAATACTGCGAGTACGTGCCGTGCTTCTGGTTAGATTTTAAGTACACTTCCGCCATAAAAAATGCACCAAAATGCGCATTTGTGACAGCTGGACAGCTGCAGGGCGAGGTACAGGGATAGGGGTGGGCAGGTTGGTGCCGCGCAGTCGAGGCAACTAAAGCGGAACCCCTCTGTAGAAACCCAAGCCCCAAACCAACTCCAACTTGCTGCCAAGTCAAAACATTGCCAGACACTCCCCTCCTCCCAACAAAGCATAAAGACGCGGCTCGGGTGATTTAATAACTGTCCGTTCGCACATATTTCCATCTACATATTTAATGCATGCCCCACCCCTCACGCATTAAGTTTGATATATAGTATAGCATGCAAGCCGACAGCGACTGCATGCAAAGAGGTTTTAATCCGCCTTCAGAAAAGTTATTCGACTTTTGTTGAATATCATAAAGAATGATTAAGGTGGAACTTAGTTGCAGGGAGAAGTGACTTACGGACAGCGTTAATCGCTAAGAACATTTTGGAAGAGTGGACAACTTTGTAAACAAAGTCAATATACAGATTATCTAGGGAGGTGGGAGTGGCAACTCTCATTGGAAATGTACTTTATCTGCTGAGATTATACATAAATCTGCACAGCAAATTTGGTAACTCTAGCTTGCTTAGTTGCTGAGTTTAACACGTTCATACGGACAGATGAGAGGTTTAAACTCGATTACTGATATTGATAATGCATAAAAATTATTGAAAAGAAGAACATTGAAGCATCTGCCACGCATGTTTTTGCCTATCATATGCACTAACAAACTGTTATGGCCTACAAAGTAAACTATTTAACTTTATCGAGAGCGTTGGACTTGGCAGCATATATACAGATATCTGCATGTCAAATTTGGTATCCATCTCTAGCTTGCATAGTTGTTGAGATCAGCGCGTTCATACGGACAGACAAAAGGGTAGATATGACCAAATGAACTCAATTAGTGTTGCTGACAGGGCAAATATATACAATAAGTATATTGAGAGGTTTGCCATGCCTTCTGTTGCCTATTACATGCATTTGCTTATTGTTAACACAGATCAGTCGACTGAGAGATACCCTGTAAACAGTTTAAATTATCTAAAACGCAAGAGCAGCGCAGCATGAAACGTTGGGCTGTTTAATAGAATGCTTCACGTAGTATTAAAAGCATAAAGAGAGGCAGAATATACTGGGAGAAGGTGAGAAGAGGCAGTGGCAGAGGTGCGACACAGTCAGAGGCACAGATAGAGCCAAAGGCAGGGACATAGGCAGAGGCAGTAGCAGAGACAGGGGAAGAGCCCGAAGCAGAGGCAGTAGCATAGATAGGAACAGAGAGAGGGGAAGGAGCAGGGGCATCGCTGCATGGCTGCTGTGGCTGCTGAGGCTGCATGGCCGGAGTGGCGATGCGGCAGCAGGACGCTTCCTTGTTTTGATTTATGCCTCCACTGATGCTGATACACGTGGAATGCCTGTGCCCCAGCAGCGGAGTTTTGCAGACAAAGGGAGGGAGAGTGCAAGAGAGAGAGAAAGAGAGAGAGATAGCAGCAGGGTGGTGGGAGGAAGTTGGAGTCGACCATGGCTAAATTATTAGCAACATCAACGCGAACGCGCTGCCTGCTGCCGCATGCGGACTGAGGTGAGCCGCTGTGGTTTTGTGGCAGACCAGAGAGCCCAAAGCCGCCAACGCCACCGAGCAACCAACCAGCCCTCTCACTCCTTCCCTTACCAACTCCTACCCCTGCACCTACCCCTGCCACACTCATCGCAGAGCGAGCAGCGACGGCAACGACCGCACGCTGTTATCTTTATGGCCGCGTGCTGTGGCCGCGCCTCGTTTAGAGTATTTCTAATTTTTGCGCTTCAAAATTTAAGCCAATTTTTTAGCCGTAAAACAGCCAAACAAGCCGACTGCAACGCTGCGTATGCGTGATGTTCGATTGCAGCACCACCACCAGCAGCAACAGCAGCATTAAGGTGAGCAGCCTTTTGCCACGCCTGTCTGTCGGCTGCAGTTCAATGGCCCCGTGGCTACGCTAAAGATTGCGCACAATAAATGGGAATGCCAAAACAAAAGTTACTCATACGCCGCGTTGGCCAGCAACTGCGACAATGTCCGCGGGCCCAGCACAGAGGGGGCTGCCCTTTTTTTGTGCTGCTGCCTTGCTGCTGCTGCCACTGCTGTGTGTGGTTGTTTTTGTTTTTTGTGTTGCACATCACAGTGCAATCTCCTGGCCCCGCCGGCGTGGCCAACTGTGCCCCAACTGTGTGGCCGGGTGTGGCCTCCGTCTGCAGCGGAAGTTCGGGGTGTTGATAAAGTGGAAGCTGTGATAGTTGTACCGCAGCTCCTGCCGACTGTTGGCCCTCTCTCTCTTCTCACTCTCTCTCTCTCTTTGTCTCTCTTTCACTCCTTGTCTCTCTTTCTCTCTGTCTGTTCCTGCATCTCTTCCCCTCCCTTAACCGAAGCCACTTGCTTTTTGTCGTCAACGCATGGTGCGAAATTCTCTCGGCTGGTTTATTTGTGCTACACGTTGCCATTCTGCATCATTTTCTCGCAATTTTCGCTGTGTTTTTTCAACTTCTACCCCTCACCTCCGGCAGGCAACTTCCTCTCCCCTCCCCCCTTTCACCATCCTCTGCACTCCTGCATGTCCAACAAACGCTTTGCGCCTGCAGTTGCTCACGCGTAAGAGGCAACTTTTTACTGTACTTGTTGTTGTTTGAATGTGCGTGTGCGTGTGTGTGTGTGTGTGTGTGTGTGTATGTGTGATTGTGTGCGAGTGTGCGTTTGTGTGAGTGCGTGTGTGATTGTGTGTGAGCGCGCGTATTTTCGTGTGTTTATTTTATTTTTCCTACAGTCAGCGACATAAATATGCAGACGAATTTTATTTTAATTTTCTTTGCTGGCCAACGTAGCCAATGCTTTTTTTGGTTGCTCATATAATACCCTTGCAGTGGGTATATTAACTGTTGCCAGACAAATGAAATGCAGCTATGGAGATATCTAAAACACTATAAAGTTAATTTATACTGAATTAATAGAAGAGTTAAACTAGGCATGTCTGTCCATCTGTCTGTTCGTCTGTCTGTCTGTCTGTCCATCTGTTGCAATGCAAATAAGTCTCTTAGCTTTAAAGCGATCTAGATGAAACATGCCACACATGTTTCTTACTGCTGTATGCTGAAAACAAGTTGGAACCAGTCGGATTGGAGCGATATATCGTATAGCTGTCATACAAACTATCGGCTGTTTTTTGTTATTTTTCAAGATATTGCCATCAAGTTTACTGCATCGCTCTATTTCTATATAAATAACATACTTGTTAAATTTCATTAAGATCGGACTACTACAACATATAGCTGTCATAGGAAATCGACCTAAATAAAGGTCAAAAATTAAACTATCAGTGCCAAACAAAGTTAGACAGTAATCGAACTATTATAACTCAACTCTGCACCAAAATATATAACTAGCATAGGTACAAGCAGAAAAGATACGAATCTGTTAGGGTATAAAGTCTTCGCCAGACCTAAAGGAGCCTGTCTCTCTGGTTGTTCCTGCTCTTGTTCTTGTTGTTTTTATCACGCCTGTTGTTGTTCTTGTTGTCGTTGTTTCGTGCTGCTGTTGTTGTGTTGTCTCTCACTGCGTTGCTCGTTACACTCGAAAGACATGCACAAAGGACAAATTGGAAAAGTTTTATACAGTTTTACACACTGCCTCACACACTCGCACACACACACACGTAGAACATTACAACACACACGTGCAGCGAAAAGTTTGTGAACTGCTCCACGAAACACTCGCATAAAGTTAGCCCCGATGACACTGATAATGTTATTAACTCAAGGAAATGTTGCAACTGCTGAGGCGACCCTCGGCCGGGCAACAATCGAAGTAAGTTCGAAATCGCAACAAAAGATGATTCGTTAAACCAAAACCAAAAAAAAGGGAAAACTCTTGTGGCCAGCAAAGGATGCAGTAAAATGTTGCTAACAAATTTGAATTAAAAATGTTTGGCAAATGTTTTGAGAATTTTCCAAAATATTTTGAATAACTGCACAAGCGGCTTAGCTTGGGGCAAGCCGAGCATGACAAAGCTTGGAAGAAGGCAGCAAGAGGAAAAGAGGAAGAGTAAGAGAGAGAGAGAGAGAGAGTGAGGAAGAGAGGGAAACCAACAACTTGGCAAAGTAATCCACAAGCAACTGCAGCCACTTCGCTCTTTTGTTTTTTGGGGGGCTGAGCCTAGTAAATCCATGCCAGACATTGCTTTTTTGCACTCAGTGTGCCAAGCTTCATGCCTCACGCATTTACCACGTCCCCCGCTGCCGCCCCCGCCCTGCCTCACTTGCCTTGTCTTGACTGCTCTGCCCAAAAAGCGGCCACAAGGCAGGACATTACTTTTGCATGTCTCTCCTGCTTTGTCCTCTCTCTTCCCCCCTCTCGCTGTGTGAGTGGTCAGTGGCCACGCCCACTTTCACACGCGACTGCAATAAAAACGAGTTGGCGTTTCATTATTTTAAATGCTCGACAGACCAATAAAAATAATAATGAAGGCGGCTGCGAGTGAATATTAAAAGCCATTTACCAAGCTGCTGCTGCTGCCGCCGCTTCTGCTGCTGCCTCTGCCGGCGCAGACGTCAACGTCAACAGCAGAATGAGCAGTTTTAATTACGAGACATAATGAAATCCGTCTGATTTATATGGATATAGCAGGCGGGAATGGGGGCAGAGGGGGGCACCTGTCATCGGCAATGCCAACATGTTTATGAGTCCGTTGTGGGCGAGAAGATGCAGCAGAAGTAGCAGCAGAAACAGAAGGAGTAGGAGTAGGAGAAGGAGGATGCAGAGAAATGTGCTGGTACTTGCTGACAGCAGCTGCCGTCGACGTCGTCGTCGTCGTCGCCACCGCCAATTGGCAGCACAATGCAGCGCGACTGTCATACGCGGCGTATGAGTTATGCATGCAGCAGGCGAGAGCCGCAAACCAAGCAGGCCACATGTGTGTGTGCCCCAGTGTGTGTCTGTCTGTGTGTGTGTCTGCCTCTGTAGCAATTACATATATAAAGAGAGGGAGGTGGAGGTGAATGGGGGGGCAAGCAGACTGGGGCAGATAACAACTGCGACTTTGGCTGCGGGCGAAACGCATGACAGAACTTATTGAAATTGCATTTGGCATGTGTAATCGAATAATCGAGTGCCTGCGATGCAATGGCTTATTATGCCGATAAATGTGTGGGCCAGCATGTGTGTGCATGTGTGTGCGGGAGTGTGTTTGGCAACATTTGCGTGACACACAAAGGAAAAAGAAATGACAAACATCATGGAAATAAGGCTGCGTAATTTATTTACATTATATTAATTTATATAATGTAATATGTGGATAAATAAATGAGGTGTGTTCAAAAACTAAGGTGACTGAGTCAAATTTCGCGACCAATTTACTTTCGATTATCAATTTAATTGTTTTGTTATGTTCGTACACTCGTCCCGAACATCTGTACCAAGTTTCAAGTGTAAAGCATTTTTTGTTTTGTTGTGAGAGGTGTAAAGGTTATAAGTTTTATGCGTGCTTGTCGATTTTTCGCTAAATATTGACCAAAAGAACCGTCGCATGAGTATCGCTCAAGAGCTGTTGAATGACGTCAACGATGACCCAGATTTACTCAAAAGGTTCATAACTGATGACGATAATTGAAATTATATTGCGCGCGAAATAAGAAGAGCCACCTCGTATATAATTTAATTAACATATATATACATTGATATGTATAAATCTATTAGAGATATTCTTAACTAACACTGGATTTTCAAAAAGAAGCTGCAAACTTGTGTTCCTTCTTCGAATTTCTCAGTCTACAGAATTCCAGTTTAGGGGGATATATTTTTCTTTTTCAAACTAACTAAAACTATTTTAGACTTTAACTTGTACAAGCTGTTGAAAAGTTTAGGTGGAATCTAAAGTCATCTTTCCCAAACAGAATAAGGTTAACATTAATAAGATAATGCTCTTCATGTTTGCATATCCCTCAACTTTTAAGAGTGGTCAAAAAGGGATAAACTAACTTTGTGGAGATGTACAATATGTGACAGGCAGACAAAAGAAGGCGGGACAGAACCTACAATATGCTTAGACACGATCAAAAGAATCATTGTATGCCAGACAGACGTCTATTTATCTGTATGTCTATCTGTCTGTGTCTCTCACGGTCTGTCCGTTTATCTTTATGTTTATCTGTCCGTCTATCTGTCTATGTTTCTATTGGTCTGTCTGTCAGTCTGTCAATCCATCTGTCTGTCCGTTCAAACATCGACAGCTCACTTATTATAAAAACTAGAAACACTCCGTTGGTCAAGAAGGTTCCTCTTTTCTATGCGCTCATAAGTTGTATTTTAAATGTTGGGTGCCACATCTATTGCTCACTTGATTTGGTATTTTACAATGATTGAGTAAAGTATTTAAGTCATGACTTTCTTTTCATTGGCATATATGAAAATGAATATGCGCATATATGCGCATATAGAGTGCAATATAGATTTTCTGTAGATGGATCTAAGAACTATTGAACTATGCCAAGAGTATCTTAAGGTTCGTTTGTCTGGTTGATCCCACATGAGGTACTCTAACTTTACCCTTACCTATTCTGCTTCTTTTGGTTAACTGCAAGTCAGTTAAAAAGTCAAAACAATTGCATTCAACAGACATAAAAGGGGTGGCCTGCTGCACAATGCTATCTGCAGCTTTCATTACAATTCAAAACTAAACAAGCTCAGCTAACTAAACTGAAAACTCTTTCCTGTTTTGCTGCTTGCTATGGAAATGAGAGAGCGCTAAAGGGGAATCTGAAGAGGAAGGGGCAGGGGAGAGGGAGAGGGAAGTAAGGCAAATTTGACATGTGGCGCTGTCGAGCTCAGTAACAAGCTTCAAACTTGACATTCCTCCTTGCACACACACACACAGCATGAATTTGAATTGAGAGCAGACAAAGTGAAAGAGCAGAGGAAGCAAGAGTGTGGCAAGAGTGGAGGCGGCGGCGGGGGCGTGGCAGTAGTGCTTGGTGAAAAGCGTGTGGCAAATGCGTTAAATGTCGCTTATCTTGATATATTCAGATTCACCGCATACACACACGCACACACACACACAGAGAGGCGCGCACTGCCGCCGCACACGTGCTGAGGCAAGAGCCACAGTTGCAATGTGGCACTTACGCAAACATGCAGCGCCTGCAGCATATTTCCAATTCAAATTGCGAATATTGCAACAAATTTCTCTACTGAACGAGTCCCGTTGTAGCCACGCCCCCCTTCCACTCCCACTGCCCCCTGTCACTCAGCGACAAACCGACAAGCAAGTGTAGCGGCAGCAGTAAAAATCAACGGCAAAATCTACGCTCGATTTCGTTTTAGCCTCCTGCTTCCTCTTCTCCCCCTCTTCCTTCCTCTCGCCTCCTATTTTCTCTTTCCCCCTTTTCCTTCCTCTTGCTCCACTCCACCCCGCTTTTCGTTTTTATTATGAGCGACGTTTTGCTGCCAGTTTTGATCGATGGTTGCAACGTCGACGAGGACACGCAGGATATGCAGCAGCAACAGAGGCAGCAACAGCAATCCAGCAGCAGCAACAGCAGCTGCAGCCGGCACGGGACAGGGCCATGTTAAGCATGGTCGCTGGTTAGCTTAGTTACACCTCTCTGCCGCCCCCTCGTTTCCCACACTGCGTTGGTGGCGGAGGCGTGGCAGCTGCACTTGCGGCAATCATCGCAATCGCACGGAATCAATTTTTGTGAAATGTTGCATGCGGTAAGGCAGCTTGTTGCAGCTGTTGCAGCCACCATAAAGCCGCGTTGCATCTCTCATTCAGCTCCCTACTCTTTACCATTCTCTATCTCCTTCTCTTGCTCTATCTCTATCTCTTTATATTTCATCTGCAGTCTCTTGCTTTGGTTCCTGCTGCAGCTGCTGCCCGCCAAAAACGTTTGCAGAGGAGCGCGTGACACGAGCTGTAACTCGTGAGCTGTTTTCGATATGCGCCTTTAAATGAAATAATTTTAAATGCAACTGAACATTATTTTGTTACAATTTGCGCAAGTAAAAGGTATAATTTTAAAGCTTTGGTGTGATTAAAAAAGAAATAGGCAAAATTTTTGACAATATTATTTTTTCTAATTGAGATGCGCTTTTTTGGCGACATTGTTATCGTTTTCCGATAAATAAATCCTAAGACTGCGATGAAGATTTACTAAACCGTAAACATTTATTTTCTAGCGGTTTAACAAACAATTAACAATTATCAATTATCAGTCAATCATTAAACTATCTTCGTCCTTCTTCGGCTTAGGTTCTACAGAAAGGCGTGAAAATTATTTAGATGGTGTAGGGTGACCTGCTTTCTCATGACGCTGCTGGTGACGTTTGAATCTCAATTCGGTCAGAAATGTTTTTGGGCATACATCGCATTGAAAGGGACGGAAATGAAGAGCGACATGCTTCTTTAAGGTACCATTTAGGGCGAAAGCTTTCTGGCAATGAGGGCACACGAAGGGACGCTCGCCCGTGTGAGTGCGCATATGTTTGGTTTGTAGATCCTTGGTCTTGAAGCTCTTGTCACATTCGGTACACTTGAACGGACGTTCAACGGAATGAGTAAGTATATGGCGTCTCAGGCGTCCGTGGTCGTTGAACACCTTATTGCAGAGAGTACACTCCATCGTGTCATGCGCAAGTGCGTGTAGGGCTAGATTGATCTCGTTCGAGAATCCCTGCTGGCAAATCTTGCATTGAAATACATCCGAGGAGCTTGACTTCGGATCGTTCTGATTGTCATTAGAGTCGGCTTCATCGTCTGAATCCAAGCATATAATGTCTTCAGAAGACGAGGCTTCTTTGGGTGGTGTATTCACATCTTTAGCCTTCTGAGGAATTTCTTTATCCTCCTCTGTATGCATATCGTTTTGGTTATCTTGTACTTCCCTATTTCCATTTGATCCCTTCTCGATCCGTTGAGAAGTGATTGCGTTGTTGTTGCTGGGATTAGATTTTGGTGCACGTCTCAATTGGCGATCTTTGACAATATTTTCTTTCTTCTTCAGCAGCTTGTATATCTTCTTCTTCGATTTCGAAGTGATTGCGTTCTTCTTGCTGAGATTAGATTTTAGAGGTGATCTCAATCGGCGATCTTTGACAATATTTTCTTTCATCTTCAGCAGCTTGTAAATCTTCTTTTTCGATTTCGAAGTGATAGCGTTTTTCTTGCTGAGATTAGATTTTGGTGCTCGTCTCAATTGGCGATCTTTGCGAGTGTTTTCCATCTTCTTCAACAGCTTGCAGAAATGCTGCATACTCTGCTCGTATCTTTGCTTAAATTTGTAGGCAGTTTGTGTGTCCAGAACACAGGCTGTACAAATCTTCTGTGGAAAACGATCATCTGGACGAATATCACAGCCGACGGATTCGATTAACATCTTGGCAAGATAAGACTTGTCCAAATGGTCCGGGTCCGGCTGAAATATGTTCACTAGGGCTCTATCGGCACAGCAGCAAACGCGACAAAAGTTTTCCATTTTACTAAGAAACTTAAAATAATTGTAATGAATACTCGTAGTTGAACTATTTTATTTTATGTTGAAGCTTTCTAGAATTCAATTGGCAGTCAGACGATAGTAAACTCACAACTAGCCAGGGCTGTCATTACAATGAAAAAAAAAGATAATGAATATTCAAGAGGGAAATTGGACAAAATACAGAAAGATTGCTTTTTGATCAAAATAAAAAGGATCAAATTTCAGTAATTTGTGGATTTATTGATTTTCTCAGGCTCTATCGTTATTCTAACGGTTTTTTATTTTATATATTTTTCTATATTGTGTGTTGAATATGGCACTTATAAAAATATGGCAATTTTAACCAATATTTTTAATATATACGTTCCTTTCTATTTATCAAAAGCAAATCTAGATTAGGTTTAAAGATTTGTATGCAAATCAAAAAATTTAATTAAAAATTAGGCTAGGCGCAAAAATAAGAAGACAAATCTATCCAAAAAAAAGAATAAGAAAAGCCCTTATTCAGGGAAAGAAAGAGAGAGCAAACTCCAACTTGTTCTATACTGTCCTTGCGTGTCGTGATTCAGAGAAAAAGACACAAAGAGCTAACTCTTATATGCCATCTCGTGTCGTGTCCTGTAGTGTCGTGATTCAGCGAGAGAGGGACAGACACACCAAACTCTAATTTGTGCTGTCGTGTCGCGTCACGCTGCCATCACTAGCTCTACTGCTATGCACATGTTTACAGCGCAGCGCGAGTTCAAATTGCTGTTTATAGAGTTGTCGCTGCCAGGCGACGAGGCAACGAGGCAACCAGTCAACGAGTTGTCAACACGCCGCAAGCCACGATTGGAGTCGACTGCGGCACCGACTGTCAGTTTGCTGCTGCGAGGAGTGAA
Organism: Zaprionus africanus; assembly: GCA_018151435.1. NCBI lineage: Eukaryota > Metazoa > Arthropoda > Insecta > Diptera > Drosophilidae > Zaprionus > Zaprionus africanus. Next base: position 6,341,190 of record JAECXB010000076.1, read on the forward strand.
GGGTGCAGAGCGATGGAGAGATAGGAGGGAGGGGGGTGGTTGAAGCAAATGTGCTCTCAGTGCTCTGTTTACTTTACTTTCGCCTCGCTTTTTATTAGAATCCTGACTGCTGCAATAACAGCAACAACAACAACAACGGCACATGAGGCAGAGGTAGAGAGAAAGAGACAGTGAGAGAGATATGTATATCGAGAGAGAGAGAGAGAGAAAGTGAAGAAGAGGCGCAGCCCGCAGCGCTTCGACTGCTCCCAGGCGAAATTTATTACTTCTTTGGCCGCAGTGTTTGCTCTTTGACAAACCACAAATTGAATAGACCAGCCAACCTCACCTCCTCCTGCTCCTCCTGCTTCCTCTCTTCTCCTCTCAACACCAACAACCATCGGAACTACGTACCTTAATTACTCCTGTTTATTTGCTTATCAAAGAATCGCCCAAATTGCCAATATTCTTCGATTGCAATTGAGAAAGTCGTATAGATTTGGAAAAGTTCCTTTTTCTTTTTTAATATCAAACAAATTTTAAAAATTACGGTACCTTAGGCTACTTATTTGTTCAACGGTATTATACTATCAAAAGGAGACGTGACATATTACACAAAGCATATGTACAGTAGTATATCAATTAATTCATTGGTTCCTTCTTCTTTGTAAATGAAAAATGCAAAACTTAAACCTCTTATTAAGACTTAAAGTTATTGCTTTTAATATAAAATGATCTTTGGTATGAATTAGACAATACAGAACATAATACTGTTATATTTTTGACTGTATTTACATACGAGCTGATTGAGACTGTTCCTTCGTTTTTCCAAACGTCTGTATGACCGCGCAGATCTTAGCTTTTACAAGAGGCACAGTTACCAAATTAAACATGAAGATATCTTAAAGTCATACACCCATAACGATTGTTTCAAATTGATGCTGCCACGCCCACCGCCCTCGGAAATCAATTATTAATTTTTTTGATGCGATTTAAAAAAAAAACAGATCTCTTACTTTGTCATATAGTAAACTAAACAAATATCTAGTTGTCTTTTGATTTTTGTGGTTTTATTTTGGAGTGAGGAAGCACTAGGCAGAAGGTTCTGTCTTTGATAATTGTTAGTGTATTTTATAATTTTATTAATTTTTTGTATAGTTCATCGAACTGTAGCATTCAACTGGTTCTGTCTTATTCTTCTGTGTGTTTCGGCAGTGACTTTCTTTCTCTTCTCCTTGATCTCTTTCTACGGCACCTTCTCAGTCACATCTCCTATTTCAGTTGTCTTATTCCATTCTAATATGCCTTTTATAATCAGTTATATGTTAAGGAGCATCTTCATTATCTTCTCCACCCTGACTGACTGAATTTTCATCGCTTTAGCCTTATTCATTGCATATTTCATTTATAATTCGCGTATAATTCCCAGATTGAGATTAAACTCATCGCTTACCGCAGCAGCTTTTCAATTGCAGCTAACATGCAATTTCCCCACTTCCATTACGCCTGAGCTCTTCTTCCTTTCCCTTCGCCCTTCCGCTGCCCACTTCGTTGCACCTCTTCATGCCCCTCACTGTCTGCCTATTTGTACAGCTGATGCAACCGACTCGACCAACTGACGATGTCAGCAATTTGATTCCATTTTTATTTTAATGCCGCCTCTCAACTCATCGCTTATTTAATATTGTTCTGGCTCGCTTCCTGCATGTCTCCTCCCCTCTCTCTCTCTCTCTCTCTTTACTCTACACTCTGCTCTCTTGCTCCGCCCAGTTTATTCTTCGCAAAACACATAACTGCAGTTGCAGCAGCTTTTCGTAGTGTGTGGCATGAGTATTTACCAGCAGAAGAGAGCAGAGAGAGAAGGAAAGAGAGTGAGAAGGAGAGAGAGTGGGAGAGAGGGAGTGCGAGAGAAAGCAGGAGGGGCATGGGAGCAGGAGGTAGCTGGACACAGATAGGAACCATAGTGCACTATAGAGGCGCTGGCATTGTGGCTGTTACTCGTAACGATTCACCCACTGCCACTTGCCACTTGCCACATGCCACTTGGCACTTGCCACTCGCTGCCTGTTGCCACTTGGCAGCAGGTGCAACGTGGGGCAGCGCTTAAATGCATTATCGCTGCCATTCACGGCATTATAGGCGGGGCATGTAAACAGCATTAGGACATCAAGTGTTTTGCCTCGACTGAATAATTTAGGCGGCGCCTTAAACGCTGACACGTTGCACGCCACCAGCGCGTTGCACGTGCGGGGCACGGACATAAGCTGAATGCCTGCAATGATGGGCCCTAAACACACACACACAGTCACATTTGCAGGTGCAACACGGGGCAAGTGGCATGTGGCAAGTGGGGCAAGGGGCACGATTATGAGGACAGCTGTTGCCGAGTCCCGTTTTGAAACTGCTCGCTGCACTGCAGCCGCGTGTAAATATTTAATTTGCCACTGTTGCCAGTTGCAAGCTGCGCTGCAGCCCCGTCGGCTGTTGCAGCCACACAGCCGTCCGCCCTTTCCCTCCTCTTCCCCTTCCTCCTCCCCCGACAAAGCCAAATTAGCCACCGAGCACAGCAACTGAGCTTGAATTACTTTTCAGCCCGTTTGCCGATGATGTTGGGCTTAAGCTGATTTGATGTGGCATGATATGTGCCACACACAGTGGCAGCCTGCGCTCTAGAGTGAGTGGTGGGAGGGGGTGGGGTGGCGTAGGAGATGCCATATCCAATTGCTGCCAGCGATGATGCTTGCTTGTCAACTGGAAGCCTTGGCTCTGCTTGTGGTCGGCTAATTGAAAGGCTTATGGCTTATGGCTTATGGTATAAGGTATAAGTTGCATGTGAGTAACTCAAGCCTCCCGGCAGCAAGTTGGCAGTCCGTTTTTTCAATTTGCCTTTCAGTTGTCCATCGCTTTGCTGCAATTTGACAAGTTGACAAGCTGACGTGCAGTGCTCATCTTACATTTCTTTGTTGAATCTGTAAAAAACAAGTTGGCAATTCACGAAGAGAATTTGCATTTGCGAAGCTCATTAATTGGACATACGATCTACTCACTTTTCAATAGAGACATACATACGGCAAACATGCGAGTCTAAAATCATACAGCGACTTTTTGTAACAACTGTAAATCATGTTGGCAGTTCACTTTAAACTGTTTGCAGATGAACGAAGAGAATTTTTGTGTTTTAATGTATTTGTGACTTAATTGTTCTAAAATGTTGATGACAATTAACACGTGGAATTGTTGGCAGTGCTGACAAGTGGACAGTCCTCTTTACTTGAATTTGAAAATACTTCTGTTAATGTTTCCACGTCTAAGCTGTTCATAAACTTTGTTGATATCCAATATTTAAAATTGTAGACAAATGGACAGTGCTGACAAGTGGACAGTCCTTATATATATTCTTGCTCTTATGTCCAATATCTCCTTTTGTTAAGATTTCTACGACTGAACTGTTTTTAAACGTTTATTATATCTACTATTTTGATTTGTAGGCAAGTGGACAGTCCTGAAAAGTGGACAGTCCTCTTTTCTTCGTTTTATAACACCAATTGTTGCCTTTTCCACGACTCAAATGGTCTAAATCATGGATAAAATCTTACACTTTGAATGGTAGACAAGTGGATAGTGCTGGCAAGTGGACAGTCCGCTTTTATAACATTCCTTTTATTTCTTTTATCCTTTTTTCGTAAATATTTTCACGACAGAACTGTTCTTAAACGTTTAGAATATCTCATATTTGAAATTGTATTCAAGCGGACAGTGCTGACAAGTGGACAGTCCCCTTTTCTTCGCCTTATACCCCCTCGTTTAACACAACAGTAAGTACTGCAGCAATCAACAATGTCATCTTCAGCCTGTTGTCCGTCTTTCTAACATGCAAAAGCGCAAACTTTTCACAACGAGTTGGCAGCCCCGCCCTCCGCCACTGTCAAGTCACGAAAGGTGACTTTCCACTTGAGAAGGAACCTGAACAAACATTGACACGAAATTAATGCCAAGGCGGAGAGGCACAGACTAAATTGACGGACAAATGAATAAATAAATGAATGATGGAATGAAGGAATGAATGAAGGAGTGAGTGAATGAATGCATGAATAAATGAGCAAGTGAGAGAGAGTAGTGAATGAATGGTTGTTTGGCTCACTAAGTGACGGCGAACAAATAGAAAACTTGTGGCAGAGCTTGGCAGGAGGCACCGCTTCAACTGCAAAACTGTGGCGCGCTGCATTTGCTACTCGCATTTGTCCTAATTGATTGTTTGATTAATTGATTGACGAACGAATTGTTAATGCAGGACAAGCCAACAGCGGGCGAAAAGTGAAAAGCGAATAGAAAACGGAGAGCGAAGAAAAACGAGACACTTTTCACCTAGTGAAAAATTGCTGGCACATCAAGTTAAATGGCAAGCGGAAACGGAAATGCCGCAAAGCCGAAAGGCCAAAGCCAGGCCACGCCTTCTACATCCTACTCCCTCACTAACTGAACGAGCTGCTGCTGATGCTGCTGCTGCTGCTGCTGCTGCGTCCACTTTGCTGCTTCACTGATTGTTTGCCAGATTGTGGGTCGTGGTCTGTTGCCCTGATGCTGGGCCAATTAGTCGACTGTCACCGTCACCTGTCAGCGGCAATGACGACGGCAGCGCCAGTGGCAGCGGCAGCGGCAGCAACAACAATACTGTCACCCAGCAACAGCGGAACCAGCACCCGGACCGGCACCAGCACCAGCACCATGACCAGTACGAGACCGGCACCGGGACCGGGCAACAATGAAAACACGTTGCCCGGCCGGCAACATGCTCAAGTCGAGCGTGGCATTAACTCTAGCCCATCTTTTGGCAGACAGAGAGAGAGAGAGAGAGAGAGAAAGAGAGAAGCACAAAGAGTCTAACCGCTGAATACAAATGGCTTCACTTGCATTTGCGCTATGCCACCTACCTCTGTCCCCTCTCTCCTCTCTCCTCTTCTCTTACTGCTTGCTAGTTGTGCAATTAAAAAATGCCATTGCCAGCAGAAGCAGCCATGCCACGAAGGCGGCTGTCCAGATAACCGACACAGAAACTACACACACACACACACATAAATAGGAGACAGACAGAGTCACGTGCAACACACACACACAACCACACCCACACACCTGCAACTGGCTGCTCGTTGTTAGCGTCATAATAATTTCGACAACCTTCTTGTCGCTTCTGACCAGTCACTTCCCTCCGCCCCCTCCTGCTGCTCCTCCTCCTGTTGCATGGCAACCTCCTTTTGAGGTCAACGACATCGGCAGCAGCAGCAACGAGTTGAGTAACGAGCAAGCAGTAACAGGTCGCATCGAGTTAGGGTAACCATTACAATGAAATTTAAAAATGCAACCGATAACGAGTCTAAATTAACTGGAAACTGGCAACTGGCAACTGGTAACAAGATGCAAGCACTAATTAGGAGCAGTAACGAGTTACGAGTCACATGTTGACTTGTTGCAAGGTAAGTATACAGTTACACAAGCAACAGCACAAGGAAGGTAATTGGTGCACATGTAACGAGTCATACGTAGCAGTTACCTAGTTGAAATTAATGCAAAGTACTGGTTTTTGACTTTATATATGATTTAAAAAAAGGATTTTTACTTTTTTGTATCGAGTTGGAAGAATGTAAGAGTTTTTGATAACATGTAACGAGTCAAATATCATGTATTAAGTGACAAATCAAATGTGACACAAAAGCAAATAATGAGCAAGGGTAAGAGTAAAGGGTAGTAGCTGAAAGCGCTTATAACGAGTCATAAGTAACAGTTACCGAGTTGAAACTTATGCAAAGTATAAGTTTGTGGCTTTATATATGTTTTGATATAGGGATTCTTGCTATATCGTAAAGAGTTAATATAAAGTTACCGCTTTCAAAAAAGATGTAACAAGTCAAATGTCAAACATAGAATACTTATATAATTCTTTACATACCAAATGCCGTTTTTTTGTAACGAGTTATAAGTAACAGGAAATAATTTACAGGAAAGTAACGAGTTATAAGTAACATGTAACGGGTTACAAGTAACATGTAACGAGCTACGAATAACATATAAAAAGTAACAAGTATCGAGCTTTCAATAACGTAAAACGTATCAAGGGAATGTAACGAGTCAAATAAGACATAAGGCAGTAACTTATTGCTCATATAACGAGTCCTGAGTAGCACTTAAAGAATCGCTACGAATGTAAGGAACTTGCTCTCCTCCATTCCCTCCCCACCATTTCTCCCCTTCGAAAATGGACTGCGTATATTGAGAACATAAACAGCTTATTAAACCTTGAAAGTGTTGACAGTTTACAGTTATTGATGTTCTTTTAAAACCTAAGTGAAAACAAAAATAAGACACATGGATAAAATTTAAGTACACAAACTGCAATTTTGTCAAAAAGCGTTTGACATGTTCATTCACTTCTGCTGCCCTACGAATTGATTCACGAATTGCGCGTTCATTAGTGCAGCTTTAATGTTTGGAGCTGTTGATGGATGTCAGGTTTGGAGGAAAGGAAGGGGGAGAGAAGGTTGCTAGTGCTGCTTTTAATGGTTTGCCAAATTGGTAAACAGACATTTTGTGCTTATTGCATATGAATGCAGAGGAAACCCACGAATGCATAGATATGATATATGTATATTCATTTTCATATTCATGAGACTCATGCATATTGTACACTGTGTCTTGGCCGAGATATCTGGGCAAATTTATGTAGGCACACACGCTGGCACTGTTGTTTGTGTGCGGCATGCATATGTACGTGTATTACCAAACCAAATCGGACCCGTGGCCGACGGCAACCTAGGCTGGCATTCAAAACCAAAACATGGCGACTAATGAGCTCGATGGGCTCATGAATACAATCACGGTAGTTGTAGTTGTAGTTGTATTAGTGCCATATATCCTGTTGTGGTATCCGCTGGCTAACATGTCTGTGCAGGCAAGCGCATGCATAGTGGGCTTATATTATCTGTGTGTGTGTGTGTGTTTAGCATGCGATTCATTTATACCCTATAAAATATAACCAAATACTCAAATACATGCAAACAGAGCTGCCGGCCAAAACAATTGTTCTTTTATTCGCTGCGGCTATTCTTTGTTCTACTTCCTCTGCCCTTTTCTTTTGGCTTCTCCACTGGCAGTCCGCAGTTTCAATTGCCGTTTTACCAGCCACTTTTCTATCAACCATTCACCCCTTTCATAACCTCAACTGAACCCTCCTTAGCCTCTCCTCCCCTTCATAACACGCCTAGCAGGCTAAAGTCAAGCGGTTTAACTAACCGCGCCAATCGCCAATTTTGGTTTTTTTCTTCTCTAGATTGCTGTTTTATATTTTTGTTTATCTTTCTTTTTCTTTTTCTTTTGTAAGCTGTTCAGTTGGAAATACATTGAAGATATATATATCTTATTTATATCCTATATATATATTTTTAGAGCAAGTAATATCTTATTCTTTGCTTTGTATATAGGAGTCCTTTATGAATGAAGTAATTGCAGAAGAGAAGAAAGAGGAAACTTATTACACTTGCTCTAGTCTACTCATTACTGACTTATCAAAATAATTTATAAATATAATTCACAAGACATGCAGAAATAATATTTACTCATATTAATTGTTAATGAGTACCCGAAATTTATTTATGAACTAAATACAAGATTCATTTGTAGTAAGGAAATGCATTAAAGCAGGAGTTTATATCATGACTTTCTTAATTTATTCAAGAACTTAAAGTCTTTCTTCCCTTACACATTTTCTAACATACTTCTTTTTCTGCCGTCCCTTTCCTCTTCTGTCTAAGAAGTTCTAAATTGTTCAAAAAACCGAAAATTTCAAATCAACTTTCAACAGCATTGAAAGTGCTTGAAAGACTTTCTCAAGCATATTTTCTCGCTAAAATCTCCCCAGTGCCAACCTTCTTTAAGCAACCTTCTTTACCACTGACTTTAAAGCATTCAACTTGAAGCTATTATGTACCTATATATTCTGTTCTGCCACCACCATAAGCAACCACGTGTAAAGGTCTCTCACGCAGCAAAAGAATTATTGAAAAATCATTTGGCGTGAAAAAAAAATGTGCGAATAACGAATATCGAAATAAATCATTCGTTCTACGCTCTTTGGGTGCTTTAAGAGCGATTTACATGTGTTTAAAATTTGTTGCCACCGATGTTGTGCCGTCACGTAGTTAATCTTAAAGCTTCTTTGACGTAACGCTGCCTCCCCCTGACATTTGCTCTCGCCTATCGCAGCTCTCCTTTTGTGTAGAGAAAGAGAGAGAAGGAGAAGAGAGCGGGGGCAGAGGGACTTAGAGTAGGGACCTGGCTTAGTTGCTTGGCTTGGGCTAGACTCGCTGGCTGTTGCCAAGGGAGACAGGTTAATAATTTCAATAGGCTCAAGCCGTGTATAATTCAATTTGTCTGCTCGGCGCACTTGGCTAAGGAGCTTCAAAGCTGTGTTTAATCAAATTTGCAGCTGCCACAATGATTGGCACAGAACGTGTCAATGGGAGAGAGACAGATAGAGTGTGAGAGAGAGAGGGCGATGCTGCAGACTAGGTAAAAGTTAATGGCATTAGTTAAACTGCTTTTATGTGACATGCACTAATTATGATTTTAATTACTAATACGCACTGTGAGCCCCACTAAACACCACTGGGACAGCAGTCTATTGAGGAGTGGGGGGTGGGTAAGTGGCAGCAAGTGCTGCAGAGGGACAAAAGTCACTTGCAGCCAGCCAGCTTAAGTTCCCACCCCCTCTCCCTCACTCTCTCTATCCTTCTCTATTTGTCTCCTTTGCTCTGCCATTCGCCTTGACTTTTGCGTCTGCCTTTCGGGTGTGTGTGTGTGTGAGTTTGTGTGTGTGTTGTTGCTGAAATTAGCAAAATTATAGCTACTTATGCGGCTTGGTGTTTTCTTAGCCATTTGTGAATACATTTCGGGCCCGAGCAGACCAGGCCAAGCCTGCGCCAGCAAAGCAGCCGCAGTCATTAAAATGCTTAATGCGACTTGGCAGACGACGTCGTCCTCGCAGCCAAGAGTCGTAGATGCTGTGTCAGTGTTGTGCTGCGTAAATACCCTGTAAAGTAAGGGCAAGTAAGCAATTCCCATATCGAGTGTGAACTTGACTCATACAATGTCATTCAATATCATACGATATCATTCAATATTATTCAATATCATTCAATATCGTTCATATCATTCAATGACATTCAATATCATCATTCATTTAATATTATACAATATCATTTAATATCATTCTTTATCGTTCAATATCATTCAATATCGTTGAATATAATTCAATGTCATTTAAAATCATTTACAAACATTCAATATATTCTATTTATTTCAATATAATTCAAATATCAATTAACCTAACTCAATATAATTCAAAAAAATTCAATGGAAGCCTTACATTATTTCTTATTGAATATATGTCAAAATCATTTTAGAATCAAGTTAAACTAAAACACATAAATAAATATCTTACTGAATTTTATTATCTTTTATTATCTCATTTGATTTTAGAATCATTAGTCAAAATAAAAGAAAAAATTAAATGTTTTTTGAATTTTATTCTCTTCTCTTCCTGTTTCATTCACTTTGCTTGCTCCACTTCGAGTTGGTTTTGCTGCTCACTTTTGTTGCAGGGCATTTTGTGGAGCGGTCACATCAATTGGCCATTAAAGGCTTCAATTGTACACACATTTCACCTGGTACGTTTTGTAATGCTGTTGCTGCTGTAGCCATAAAATGTGGTCACACCGGGCAGGACCAGGCTGGACCAGGCTGGCCACGCCTACTGTTGATTTACACGTTTTTCTCAGGTGTTTATAGAGGGTATTTTGCAAGTCGTGTGTGCAATGCAGCTGCCTATCGGTCTGCTTGTTTCTTTCTCTCTGTCTCTCTCTTTCTCCTTTCTTTCTTCCTCTCTCTCTCTTCCTCTCTTGCTCTGTCTGCTTGCTCAATAAATATCGTAAATAAATTTCAATTCAATGGTTTTTTTTTGTACAACTTGAACTTGTGCCCCCTTTTCTCACTCTGCCACCCCTTGACTTGTGTGTGTCATTTATTTATACTACCGCCATATCTGTGTGTGTCTGTTTGCGTGTGTGTGAGTGTGTGCGAGTGTTTTATTTATTATTTACATATCCGTTTACGTTTATTTATATAAAATTGCTTTTTGTTCGCCTGCCTAACGAATCTTTTTCGCTCTCGTGTTCGCCAAATGTGACGCTGTATTTACACACCAACACATACACGCACACACAGACACATACGTACACACACACAGGCAGACACACACACACACACAGTCAAACACTTTTGTTTCTATTTTGTGTGCACTTGCCACAGTCAAATACGGCATCGTAAACGTTTTGCCTGCTTAATTCTCCAATTTCATAAAGCTAGCCAAATTCTGCCATATTCTAGCCAAAAATCAACAGCAAATTTTTCAAGCCTACAAAAAAATCTCAAATTGCCACAGGCTACGTGGAAATAATTTTATTTGGCAATTTCGCAATAGTTTTCTTTGCCAAAATACCTTTTCAATTTGCCAAGAGTATTTTCAATTATTTTATTTATTTCTCGATATGTTTCTCAATTTAAACAGATCATGAAATTTGATTTAGCACGAAACCCCATTTAACTTGCAATTTATTTCATTATGTCTTAATGATAATATATATTTTTTTTTCCTTTGAAAGTGGAATCCTCTGACTAAGCCCAAAGCGGAGTGGGAACAGTTTGTTCATTTAATTTTCCCAGTTGCCAGAAACTTTCTGGTGTTTTTTTTTTTAAATCATGTGTGTGTGTGTGTTTGTGTTGGGCAGCTACTCAGGTGAGTCAGCTCGTAATTCAAAGAAAACAACCTCAAAGAAACGCGAAAAAGAGCGAGAAGGAAACAAGAATTTTTCAGTTTCAGCCAGTGGCCACTTTGTAATTTGATCAGAGTTCGCTTCATCATTCAGCATGATGAGCCTTCCTCTGCCTGTAAATTTAATCTTCATTTCCTGCAACAGTACCCTGTAATTGAAGTGGCATAGACAGCGGAGGGTCGCTTGCCTTTAAGGACTTGCTGTCAGTGAAAGCTGCTTTATACTTAAGTTTTTATTTTATTTACTTAATAGTCGATAGACAGTCGATTTATCATAAACGTAAAATATTTTACAATTTTTATTGTCTATAAAGTGAAGTCAAAGAAAATTAAAATAAATTCATTTGATGGAGATTAAATTCATTTCAATTTAAAAAAAGTTAATTTAATTAGATAAAATAATTGAGTGAACATTTTTATATTTAAATTTTAATTCAATTATTTTGCGTTGATAATTAAAATCCAACAAATTAATTCATTTAGTTTGAATTGTCAATATAGCAACGTAAAATGTTAAAATTATTTATATGTCGCATTTACCAATAAATTACATTAAAATTTAATTTATTTATTTTATATTTTTAAAGTGTTTAGTTGTCTTATAAAAATTTCATTTGAAAAATCGTTCATTTATTTAAAGAAAATTTATTAAAATTTATATACAATTAAAAAATTAAAAAGTTCAAGTAAAAAGTTTGATATATTTGCCTTTAAAATTTTTTTTTTTTTGTTTTTAATTACAGGGTATCTGCAGCTCAGGCAGTCAGAGTTTTGCACGTCAACCCAAAGGATACATTCGTGAAAAAGGACTCGCATTGCAATGCGGGACAGCAGCTAAGTAGCGAACTGACAGAGCGCAAACACAGCTGCACTCCCAGACTCCTATCCTCTCCCCCATTCCCCTCCTCCTCTCCCACTCTACTCAGCCTCGCTCTGCCACACCCCCTGCCATTTGTCTGGCGTTTAATCCATTAGATATGCATTCACAAAGAACAAAGCACTCGTGTCCGCTATACCTCCACTGCCCCCCTTGCGCTACCCCTTCTCCCTTTACCCACCCTCTTGTCACTGCCGCAGCATCTGCCTAGGCCTAGGCCAATGCAGTTCACAATGTGAATGTATGCCACGCCCACATGCAGGCGAACGTGTGCTTTGGTTGCGCTACACATCGCTCCATCTGCCACGTCTACTACTGCCTACCCCTCCCCCTTTCCCTTCCCCTTTCCACAACTTCTCTTTCTTTCTCTCGCTTTATTTTCATTGCATTCATTTCAGGACACGCGGCACACGGCAAGAGAAAAAAAACACGTGAAAAACTTGGTTACTTTGCATAATTTATTAAATACCAACGGCTCTCCAGCTTCCCGAAACTCCGCTGCTCCCTTTGCACCTTCTATCTGCGCTGTTCCCCCTGATTACCCGTACAAATTTCGGTTGCAGCCTTTGTTGCACACACAGTTCTACTCGCCATGTGTCTGCTCTGCTCTGCCTTGCGCTGTTGCTCTCTTTTGGCTTTTCAGTTTAGTTTTTCACTTCGGTTTTTCATTTTCCCGTTTCGGTTCTTCTCTTCGCTTTGTTTTCTTTTTTTGGATTTCTTTTTTTTTTGATTTTTTTTTTTTTTTGATTTCTTGTTTGCTTTTGGCCGTGCCTGCCGCTAAGTTTTCGTGTTGTTGTTGGCTTTTTTTGCACTTCTTTTTCGGCTGAAATGCTTATGCTAATGTTTGGCACATATTCCCGCACACTCACCTCTGGCACGGCACTTCCTACTGCTCTTTCCTACACTCCTCTTATTCTTCTTACTCTTCACCCTCCTCTTTATGGTCCTCCTGCATCCTACGCCCCTCTTTGTTGAGCGTGGAGCAGGTGCTGGCACGGCAAATGCTGCAAATTTAATGAAACCTGCGTTCACTCTGCGCGCCTCTGTGTTTGTGTGTGTCTGTGTGTGTTGGTTTGTGTGTGTTTAGTGTGTGTGTGTGGGTAAGACTTTAATGAGCTTACCATGCGGGCATACACAAACAGACAGACAAAGAGGAGCCAACGCGCTGGGGTGCGTGGCAAAAGCAGCTGTTCAACCTGTTCGCTGCCACCTTGTTACCTATCTCTTTCTTTCCCCCTTGTCCCCCTTTCCCCCCCTCTTCCGCAGCCTCTTCTTTCCCCTAGCTGTATTATACTTTAATTTGTAGTTTAGTTTCGCATTGAAGTCGTTTCTTGCCGGTAACTTCCTCATTTGTCGCCCTTAGCCCCACCAGACAAAAGCCAACTTCAGCTAGCTAAAGGGTAGCTCGTAGGCAACAGAGGGGGATTTAGGGGGAGAGAAAGAGACAGAGAATGTAGAGGAAAGAAGGTAAAATAGTGAGCTGTTGGGGAGCCTACTTATGCAAATGTCAAAAATGCTCCGCAGTGCAATGACAGCGTCTCAGCCGGCTAAGACGACAGTGCATGGCACAGAGGGAGACACAGGAGGACAAAAAGGGGCAGAGAAAAAGGGGAATGGAAAGAGCTAGGGATAGAAAAAGAGTGGGAGGGATAGAAAGAGACAGGCAGTGCGACTCAGCGGCATAAAGTGAGAGATATGTATATGAAGAGATTGCCAATGTCGGTAAGAAATGTTTTTACTTTATTGACTTAAGTGACGAAGAGATACGATGTCGATAACATATCGATAGCTTGTTTGCAAAAGGAAATTGTGACAGAGTTACGTTTAAAATGTGAAGAACATATACAAAGTAATCGATGTTTTATAAATCAACTTATCGATAACAAATCAATTAGAAAAAACGAAAACTCTGCAAAGAAGAAACATTGTGAAATAGTTTATATTAAGTGTTAAGAACATCACAAAGTAATCGATGTATATTTATATCAAACTATCGATAACAACGCAATAAATGATGAGCAACAAGGACAACTATACAAAGCAGAGTGTAGTGGCATTCAATGCGGGACGCATTCAAAGAAGTACAGGGTTAAAATGAATAAACCTAATGAATAAATTAAAAAGTACAGAAATAAACAATTATTATCTCAATATTTATCAACAATTAAGACACAAAGTACTAAGCATAGGTTCGGTTATTACTTTCAAAAGTGATTGCAATCTTTACAGGGTATCTCGACTCGACCATCGTAGGAAATACGTTGCATGTTTTCTTACTCATTCCGCTTCAAGGAAAATCTTCCTCTTGGCAATAATTTAGCAAGAGCATGTGAAAAACAATTCAACGCATTAAGAGACAGAGAGAGGAGGAAAGGGAAAAGGAGAAAGAGAGAGTGTGTGTGTGAAAGAGAGGGCGGCACGCAGATAAGTGCATAGTTTTTGCTGCACTCTGCGAGCAACTCGAGACATTTTAATCGACCGCCAACAGTTTCGACTGTGGTTCAACTTTGCGGTTATTTAACAGCCATTCATGGCCTGCCGGCTACAAGGGGAAAGTGCAGAGTTGGCACGGAGGGAGTGCGGCAGTAGGGGGTGAAGGGGAGTATATGAATATGAGCCTTGGGTACACGCTCAACTGCTCAATCCGCTGCTCAGCCAGGCAGCATGATAAATACGCCAAGGCGCAAGTTGCCTGACTGAGAGACAGCTTCGTCTCCTACACCTCCCCCTCTCCCTCTCTTTCTTCCTAGTCTGCTTCTTCTACATGCTCGTCTTCAGCTTGGGAACTTCTCAGCCTGTCGTCCTCTCGCTCCCTCCCACTCTCGTCTTCCTCAGCTGATGCGTCACATTCCTTTCGCACTTCGCTTCCGTTGCAAACTTGCTTGAAATGTTTTTTGAATTAGTTTTAAAGCATGCCACACAATCGCTTACCCTCTCTCCCTCTTCCCCTGCCCCTTCCCCTGCCACGCTCTTCACACTCTTTTGGCATTGTCTGCTTCCGTCGCAGCTGCTGCTGCCGCCTTGCCGCCTGCTGCTTTCTTTTCAATTTCAACGACGCTCAAAATCGATAGACATGGAAGTCGCTTTGACTTTGACAAATTTCCTTGGCCCCAACTTGTCGAACGGTTCACGCCACGCAGCATGTGAGGGAGCCAAAGCCCTAGCATTGTCTACGGATCAGCCCGCTCCCTCTTCCCCCCTCCCACTCCATTAGTTACTCCTTCTCTCATGCAAAAATCAATGTGACTAATGTTGAAGTAAAATCGGTTGCGAGCCGAGCGCAAATGAAATATTGAAATTCTTCAGGCAAGTTTCAAGTTAAATGCGCCTCATGTAGCATGCCACACACAGTTCTTGTAGGGGTTGGGGCAGCAGAGAGGCACAATCAAGTCAAGCAAATGAGCTGAGGCTGCAAACGAAGCTTAAAATCACATCACTGTCAAAGGCTAATTCGGTGTGTGTGGTAAGTGCGGCAAAGGTGCATCAATGTCGAGCAGCAACTGCAACAGCAACTGCTGCAACTGCAACTGCTGCACTTTGATTGCCTCTGCTGCATGTGGCAGGCAGCTCAGCCTCAAGTCAGCTCAACTCTTGACTCCCAAAAATACCTTCTCTCTGTTGCATTTATTGTGCCACATTCTGTGGCAACACTGCTGTGGCAGCGCGCCTTTCTGCGCCACTCGCCAAGTGGCAACAATAACAAAACACTTTGATTTATTAGCACAAGGAGCAATCAAACACACGCAAAACTAAACCGCAGCCAGTCTGGGCCCGCACAGTGGTGCCAGAGCGCATGATAAATTCGCGTGCGTAAAAAAAAGTCTGAAAATAAAAACTGCGCAAAATTGAAAACAAGTGGAAAAGTGAAGCACCAACAACTGAGATACCCTGGAGGCACATACAATAAATATTAATTGCACTTTGTCTATGCCAGAGCAATAAATAAATATGGTAAGGTCGGGCATAACCTCAGGAAGTTGAAATTTGTTACAATAAAATGATTACAAAGTCAAGTTTTTTGTTTTTAAATGAAAAGAAATAATTAAAACAAATTCTGTTTATTTCTTTTTATTTGTGAACTAATTTTCTTTATTTAAGTTTATGTATTGTAGTCATATATATGTCATTAATAATAAAGTACGGATTGATCTTATAATTTGTTTTTGTAAATATAATACTCGTATCATCATATTAAATGCATAACATGAAGTTATTTGATAACTTCTGCTACATAATTGTGCTGCCATATAAGTTTGTCATATGGTCATACAAGTACTACTTGAAAATTAACACTTGCCATATGTATGACGGTCAACTTTTGCTTTATATTTAAGCAGCCACATATATTTGATATTTGGCCATATGGTCTATTAAGAAACAACTCTAGCTATATAAATAATTGTTTGCTACTGACATAGGTTATGTGCGTCATAAATGGCAGTCAATTTTTGCTATATAACCAGGCTGTCATTTAAGTTTGTCATATGGTCATACGAGTTCTAGCTGAAATGCTACACTTGACATATGTATGACACTAAACTTTAGCTTCATTATCAGGTTGTCATATAAGTTTGTCCTTGATCTTACGAATTCTTGCTTGGAATCAACACTTGCCATATGTATGACCATAAAAACAGTGAACTTGAGCTCTCAACTTGTCATACAGACACACAGTATGTACTTACTTTCTTTTATCAAACTTATTGTTTTATTTTTATGCTGTCACATATTTATGGTATGACTTTAAAAGGTTCATATTTCACATATCTGACGCAACATGCCAGTTTTATCTAATACTTAACTGCCTGACTAGTTGATTGCCCGCAACCAGTGTGCCTAGGCATCGAAGCGCAGTTTAGCCGAACAGCCCTCTCTCTCTCTCATTCTGTCCCTGTGTCTCTCTTCCTCTCTCTCCCTCTTTCCTATCCCTCTCTCTACTGCAGCAAGCTGCGCCCTCTGGTCGCATCTGCGTTCGACGGCTGCTGCACTTAGCTGGCGGCGTTTATAGTCACCATTTCTATTTGGCGTGAATTTGAGTGCCACTGTGCCACACTACGAGAGGTGTCTGTGTCTGTGTCTGTCTCTGTTCCCCTGCCGGCTGTCTGCTGCCCCGTTATGGCTGTGCATGTTCGTTCATGTACACACATGTGCACATCCAGATACGCCCAGATTACTGGCCAAGCACCCTTCAGAGCGCCTTCAGCCTGCCTGCCTGAATGCCTGTCGATCGCTGAGCTGCGCTCTTTCAACACGCCCTGCCACGCATTTATCGCCGCGTTGCGTGTGGCAGGATAATAAAGGAAGCTTTTGTCGCAGTCGCGAAAAAGGCTAATAATTTATTGCCCAAGCATAGCATGCATTATATGACAGAGGAAGAGAGACAGAGAGAAAGATTGTCTATATA
Source organism: Zaprionus africanus (assembly GCA_018151435.1). Classification (NCBI taxonomy): domain Eukaryota; kingdom Metazoa; phylum Arthropoda; class Insecta; order Diptera; family Drosophilidae; genus Zaprionus; species Zaprionus africanus. The sequence goes on from JAECXB010000076.1 coordinate 6,358,329, forward strand.
ATAAAAGCTTCTGCATACTAAACCAAATGCATTTTAGATAAAAAAAAAACAAGCAGCAACAAATGGGAAACTTATGTAAGTCTTTCATATTACATATATTTATTATGTGTACAACAATTTACATACATAAAGATATCCATATATACCTTTATATATACTCAATATTTACTTCCTAAGTTCCCTATTCTCTTTACAAAGTATTGTCCCTTCTCTTCTACTTTCTCTACAGATCGAACTATTCAATCAGCAACTTCATCTTGAATTTCAAGTGGAAAAATTCTCATGCAACGCACACTGCAATTTGCCAGGGTATTCAATAGTCACTAAACTGTTGCGCTACGTATATCATTTTGCATTAATATGGCAATCACGAGGTTCACCATTTATGCAAATAGTATCAGCAAATACGATATATATACGAGTATACGAAGTATTTTGCTTTCGTCTCGCATAGAACTCGCATTTGCATATATGATAAAATACTTGAGAGTGCCGTGGCAGCAGGACAGAGAGAGAGATGGCGAGGAGAAAGTAAGGGAGAATTTATACTGCCTGAGCTGACCAGAGAAAGAGAGAGAGAGTGAGTAGTAGACTGCCTCCTTTTCCTGCTGTCCATCCGGGCAAGGCGTCATCGATGCCGACAAGGACAACGACATCGACACCAGTTCACATGCAATTCAAAGTGCAGGGGCGCAGCCAAGAGGGGACCATGAGAGGGGGGAGGACAGTCACGCTCGAGTCGCGACAAACAAAGCAGGCAAAGAGTAAGAGAAGGAAAAGAAGCAGAAGCAGAAGCAAAGGAAGCTCAGGAAGACGATGAAAATTTGACTGCATTTTTTGTCAAAACATTCGCTTGCCTGCAAATTTGATGATGCCCGGCTGCACCCCGTCCCCTGCTCCCTGCTCCCTGCTCCACACTCTTCCCCCCTTACTGCCTTAGTCTCCCTCCTGCACTCATTCCGCATTCCTAGGCACCGAAAAAATTGAATCCCAGCAAGCTGGACCCACAGCTGAGCCAGGCTGAGCACGTGCGAGAGCAAGGCAAAGCCAAATGCCGCAAGTAGAAGAAGCAGAGAAGCAAAGAGAAGTCGCAGATGAAAACAAACGAAAAAGCAAAGCGAAAACAAAAACAAAAATGCGCCGCACGTTTGCCAAAAATTGAAATTTACCACACCGAACACTGCAGCCGGCTCAGTCGCGTTCCTTTTTTTTTTTTTTCAAATTCATTCAGGCGCGCCGTCAACAGACCAAGACCAAGCTGGGCGTGGTCCAAGGGGTAGTGGAGCAGCAGGAGGGGGAGAGGGAAAAATACTATTTGTGCATTGCTTAGGCGGCACTGCAAGTGCATTTGGCCAGAAGTTTCGTTGACTTGGCTATAAACATTGATGCGAACCATTCGACGGCGACACAAGGCAGTGACTAAGCTCTGTCTTCCTTGTCTGCTGTGTCCTCGCTGTCTTTTTATACCCTTTACCCAGTAAAGCAGAAGGGTATTACAACTTTGTGTCAGCCGAATATATATGTGAGAGAATGTCTAATTGATATCCGAAAATTTGGTTGCAATCGGACTATTAACAGAGAAGTTATTAAAGAAATAATTTTCATCCCTGCAAAGTATGCAACAAAAAATAAATTAAATGCACAGTTACGAAACGCTTCGATCAGTCGGTTAGAGGGTATTTTACAATTGTGCACACTTGACTGTAGCTTACGTGCTTATTCTTTCTCTCAGTCTCTCTCTCCCTTTCTCTCTGACAGACTCTTCGTCAGTCTTTTCGTTTGTCTGTCTGTCTTTCTATCTGTCTGTCTGTTCTGGCATGTCCTGTGTCCCACCGTGTGTGTGTGTGTGTGGGAGCTTTTGCCAACTGCGCTGGCTTGCCGCAAGGCACAGTGTAGCCAAGGCATGTGGACATTTTAATATATGAAAATATTTTGATTTTATCACAAAAATTTTAAAGGGCAACTTCATTGCATAACTGTGAATTGAATGTTATGCAAACAGCTGCTCAATGTGCTGCATTCACTTGCACAACTAATTAATTCACTTCACATCAACTTCTACTTGCATTTCCGCCCTACACCTTTGCCCCACTGTGCTGGCTTGGCTGCCTTGTGGTTCATTGCTCTCGACTCGCTTGAGCATTGAACTCGATTCGCTCGGGCGCTGGTCGAAATGCGGCAAGAGTGGCTTTTCTATTTGAGAGAAACCAGGCTCGCCAATAAGGCGAACACACACAAACACACACACACACACACACACACACACACAGACAAGTCCTAGTCATATTCTGTAAGCTGAATAATTGAGCATTTGGTAAGCTAATTAGTCCTTGGAAAATTGGATATTATTTCGCCAGGTGCAGGCGTTGCAAGTGTGGCAAGCAGCGTAAATCACAGTGCAACAGTGGCAGGTGTGTCTATGTGTGTGTCTGTGTGTGTGTTTGCTGTTGGCGTAATTAAATCCTGTTTACGGCCGGCATTAGAGCGAGAGAATCGCGACATAAAACACGCATACGCCGTGTGGCCGACAAGTGTCAGTAACTAAGCGCGCATCAACACGCTCGGGGGTTCAAGGGCAGTGGGGCAAGTGACAGCAGCAGTGGCAGCACTGGTAGTGGCAAGAGCAACCATAGTAACTGCTGCTTGCTGCAGCAACAGGAGGCAAACTTGAACGGCATCCAGAGGCGCTTGTCAAGTAATTTGTCATACTTAATTGCAACACGCCACCAAGTTGCCTTCGCTGCGCACTGCTGCTGCTCTTGCCACTGCTGCTGCCACTAAGCTGCATTAATTGGGCGGGCATTAAGTGGCTGGGCGTGGCTGCTTCTGCTCCTGCTGCTGTTCTGCTGCTTCTCCTGCTGATTTCCTCACGCATTTGCTGCGTGTTGTCTGCTGTCAGCGACTACAGCGCGTAATTTGCATTAGCTACAACAACAACAACACCAACAAGAACAACAACAACAGCAGCAGTTACAGCAGCAACAGCAGCACCAATAGCAACCTAAACAGCAGCAACAGCAACTCCAGCAGCAGCAGACAGCGACAGCATTGCGTATACGTAATGCGAGCTGATTTCTGCAATTTATGCTGCAATTTGCATCAAAACATGCCCCAGCTGCACCACTTGCCACATAAATCAGCAGCAATATCACAACAATAAAAAGCAACAATCGCACAAACAACAACTCGATAAAAACAAATCGAGAATTTACTAAAATATTTAAAAAAAAAACTTGATTTAAAATCTGGTAAAAAAAATGAATTTAAATTATACAAACAAAGCCGCGTGGGAGCTTTACTTTATGGTCCAACTATGGCCATAAATGCCATTAACATCCGGCATATATACATACATATATAGTATATATTTTAATCGCTGCCCCATCAACTATCGATAGGCGATGACAGTCAACGCTTAAGCGATTAAGCGGCATTTCCACTGGATTTTGCATTTATTTTGGTTGATTTTTCTAAGCCGACAAATGAATCATGATTAACTTTTTGAAATGAAACTTTTAGTGGACTGGGAAGTATCCTGTATGCACTGTATACTCTGAATATATGAATTAGTACCCTATACTTATTATTTATAGTCCCTATTCACATTTAAGCTGATCAAAGCTCCAATGTATCTTCGAAGTGAGATCTCATGATGAAATAACAGAGACTTCTTTAGAAAGCCATTCAACTCTATTCAAGGCAATGAAGTTTATGAAGTTGTCACAAATTTAACTGATACTTTTGCTAATACTCAAGCTCATTACTTTAGCATAAGCTTGGGTTGCAATTCGATAAGTATCGATGGTTAATCGAAACAGTTAGAGGACTTATCACTCAGTGCTTAGAGCCCAAAATTGGATAAGCCGGCCGTAAATAAAAGAGCTCCCAGTCATTAAAAGAGAAAGAGGGAGAAAAAGAGTGAGGTAAAGAGAGGGAGAGAGAAAGATAGAGGGAGAAAGAGATAGAGAGAGATGTAGTAAAAGAGAGAGACAACGAGACATGAGCATTTAGAGTGCTGGACACAGTACACAGGCAGAGACGATAGAGAGCTGCATAAGAGAGCCATGGAATATGCATAAGCTGCAACAGGACGTAGCTGGTTGTTGTTGCCACATGGGTTGTTGCCAATGTTGCATGCATTGCACTTTTGTTGCAGCTATGAAAATTGTTATTGTTGCAATTTGTTGCACTGTTTTATCTGTGAACTAAGCAAATACGCAACAACTGGCAAATAGCAAATGGCAAATATTGCACACGAGCCATCGACATTGGCAACGCAGTCACAGTGACAGTAACAGGACCACAGGGGGTTAGAGTGAGTAGTACAGGTTACAGTAGGGGGAAAGGGTAAGAGAGAAAGAAGGGGAAGTGGGGGCAGGCAGCCAGGCACATATCGCAATCGCATTGAGAGCGATTCATGAATATTTATGCCTAAAATCAAATTGAGGCAACCAGTGGAAAGGGTGGCAGCAAAAAAAAAGGGGGAACGGCAAAGGCAGGCAAGGGTTGCCAGAGAGGGAGACAAGGGTTGCCAGAGCGTGGCACAGGATAACAGGACTTGCAGTGGGGAGTGCAAAATTAGCATGCATATTGAAGGCGGTCAGCGTTTGGCACCTGGCACCAGGCGAAGGTGGACGCAGCCTGGTGACTCTCAACTCTGGATGAGGATGTCAATGCGTGTGTGTGCGAGTGTGTGTGTGTGTGTGTGGGGCATGCCACTAAATGTGTAAGCTCGCAAAAAATTTCTTTCGTGCTTGGCCAGAGATAAAAATAGGGTTGACAAAGGCAACAACAACAACAACAACAGCAGCACAACAAAAGGACGAAAGGCAAACCCGCCTGGAATTCATATAAGTAATAAAAAAAAGAAGAACACATGTATAAATGTGGTGGGGGAGGGGGTGTGTGTGTGTACAAAAATTCATAAAACGGAAAGAAACACACAGAAAATATGCAGAAATACTTGGAGCAACAGCAGCAAGGATTATTTTCAAGTAGGTTCCCGACTCTGGGGGGGGCAAAGGTTGCAGGCTGTAGTCGCTGACGGGCACAGTAACACAAACAACAACAGCAACAACAGGCACAGCAGCAACAACAACAAGAGGCACAACAACAGGCACAGCAGCAGCAACAACAACAGCAACGACAGTTGGGCAAAATGAATTGAAACGTGCCACAAAAGTTGTTTTATGCATAACTAAAATGCGACGAGCAGAACAGAAAAGGGGAAAGGAGGCAAGGAAGAACAATTTTCCACACTCATGGCCAGCTGTTGTACTCCTCTTCCTCCTCCCCTTCACCCCCCTTTCCACTGCTGACACTGCTGCAGAATGCGGTCTGCCGAAATTACCACTGATAAAGTGTGCGGGTCAAGCTTATGCAAATGCCACAAACAATTGCCAATAGCAACAACAACAACAACAACAAGAACAACAACATTTACACACTGTACAGCATATACGACACAACAGATGCCCTACGTCTGGTGTACATGCATTCCCATTGAGATGACATAGATTGCATTCCATTTTCATGCAAATATTTGATGTGAGCACAGCTGAAAATATTCCGAGATTTATGAATGGAGAATGTTGACTTAGAAAAGATTTTCTTCGTAAGGAGAAGCATACTTCAGGGAGTACTTGTAAGTAGTCATTCTTATAGCGTAGGAATTTTGGTTAAAAAATAATAATAATGATATTAAAAATAATTAAAATAATTAAAATAATAAGAGAGAGAACTCTGAGTTGAAAGAACCAACTGCACAGATACTGAACTCGAAATATATTTCTTACTTGAGCATCATTCTTATCTGGGGACAATCTCTATGTGAATAATGACATTCACAAATACAAGGCTGAATATTCTTGAAGTGAACCAATTTCGAAAAGATAATAATCATATCTAAAATGCAATAAAAATACCTTCCTCAAAACATTCTATGCGTAAAGAAGGTTCGACAACCAAAAAGTGATTTTGGTTTACTTTATCTTGCACTTTAACCTAACTTAAAAAATATAAAATAAATTACTTATATTTTTAAATTTATATTTGAAACTTTGCGAAAACTATTTCCTTTGCAAAGAACTTCAAATTTAGTATATTGGATAAGTAGATCACGTCTGAGTCTTGTATTAGTACCGATATGAATTCTTTCAATATATTAAGAATGTATAAGTTTGCACTGGATATAAGTATGAGGGTGCAAGACACTCCCATAACAAAATTATGCAGCTCATGGAAATATATTTTATGCACACATATTCTACATAAATAAAGGTTTCTTTTTAATCAAAATATATTGCATGTTTTTTAAATTTTTAAAAGGAAAACTTAACTTTAGTAAGTTCTCTCAATTTGGGTAACTTATAAGAAGCCAGGCTGGCTTCAGTTTGCTAGCACTTGCAAGAGGCAGGCAGAAAGACAAAGAGACAGACATGGAGAGTTTGAAAGGGAGGGAGATTGGGAGACAAAGAGACAGACAGAGAGCAATCAGCCTGGCGGGTTCACCGTGCATCAATCTAATTGTCGTACGTTTTGCCAATATGCAAGCAGCAGACTGACTCAATAGTCTTCCATACTATATCTATATATAAACTTATTCCAAAAATGTGCTTGCCAGTCAACTTTGAGTGATAGTCAATGAAGTGGCAAGAAGGTGGCAGACGGATGGGGCGGGGCGTGGCTACTTGCAGCTTCCTGCACAAAGCGGGTGCACTTTATTTGTCGTTCCACTTACCGCAGTTGACTTTGATTTGTGCGCGCAGTCAGGCAAACAGTCGTGCTTCCTCTGCCCACCCCTCCCTCCTCCCCCCCTCCCTCTCCATTTCCTTTTCCCTCTTCCGTCCACAGGGAGAGCAGCAAAATGCAATCAAATAAACAAATTGCCAGTCGTCAGCGAATGGAGACGGGAGACGACGACGACAGACTCATATGCTTGTTCAGCATTCACATTGCCAATCGCAGCGGCGGCATCCAACTGTGCAACTGTGCAACTGTGCAACAGCAGCGACTCTGTGTGTGGCAACAGCAGCAGCAATGATGAGCATGGTGAATGGCATCAAACAGTAAGCGATGTCGCCCCTAGCATTAACGCGCAAAACGAGTCATGTTTAAATTGTTTCAACACTGCGTATACGTAATAAACATTTATTAAGCATACGCCGCGTGTCGCGTACTGATTTTAACAATCCCCCCACCACCAGCTGCTTGCTAGCTCAAGCTTGAGTCAGCGCGCACACACATACACACCCTTCTCCCTTTCCCCCTTCCCCGCCCCCTTCTCCCATCCATGTGTTCGCTCGACGATAATTTCCAATTATCGTCGGAATGAAAAGTTTCGCTGAGGCAAGAATTATTTTCAAATAACTGCGCACGTAATGCGAAAATTAAAAATCGTAATTGATAAAGAAAATACTTGCAACATTTAAAATGCTTAATTCGTTAATTAAAAATCGCAAAAAAAAGAGAATAAAATTAAATAAAAATATGCAGCGTTGATGTATGCGATTGATAACTAATTATTTATGCTAATTGATCAATGACAATGGCAAAGGTTTCGAGACCACACTCGAGTATGCAAATTACACTGAGGTAATTGTTAATTAAGCACTGCGCAGATAAATAATTAACAAAGAGCAATGCAATAAGAGAAAATGTTATTGTCAACAATTTATTTGAATGGAATCTTTATTCAATGAATTAATACAAATAAAAACAAGAGCCACAGTCGAGCGGCACGCGACTAAGGGATACCCTTCTTTACCCCTGGTAAAGAGAAACCTTCATGCCAAATTTGGTATCTCTAGCTTTTATAATAGCTGAGATCCGTGTGTTCATCTGTTCATCTGGACATCCGGACAGACAGACAGATAGCCTTCTTTATCCCTGGTAAAGAAAAACCTTCATGCCAAATTTGGTGTCTCTAGCTTTTATAATAGCTGACGTCTGTGTGTCCATCTGGTTACCGGACATCCGGACAGACAGACAGACATGGCTTAATCGACTTGGCTATCAATGCTGAGCAAGAATATAATTACTTTGTGGGGTCTGCCACGCCTCCTTCTGCCTGTTACAAACATTTGCACAAAGTTAGTAAACCATAATAATAATAATTAAAATTAAATGCTAAATAATATTACAAATTTATTATGAAAATGTGCATAATTAATTATCAGTATTGAACCACAGTATCATTCTTGATATTTCCAATGAAATCATCTTGTTAAAGTCATTAAATGCACATGTACTGTAATATTTGTATTTAAGTTTGTAATAACTCAATGAACAAAGTAATTCTTAGTCACTAACGTTGACAATCTGCACAAAAATGTAGTATTTATTAGTTATATATTGGCCTTATACCCTTTTCTCAACCCATTAGACACAACTAAGCAACTCTTCTGAGCATCTCAGAGATGTGTTATAATATGTTGTATATATTGAATTATATAGTTTTAATATATATTAATCATGTAGTGCAACTCACCTGGCAGTAGTATTAGCAATCCGAGGACATAGGCCAGCCAGCTGGCAATGGCGGCGCAACAGGCTCGTGTCGATGTGTTGTGAGTGTGTGGATAACTCATTCTCGTATTCGATTCTCTCTCGATTAACTGAGGAAAACTACCTTTCTCGTTCTCTTTCACTGTCCCTGCTTCACTTGTTATTCAACTATCTCTTTTTTTCTTTTTCTATCTGTGTCTGTCTTGCTTATGCTGTGTAGCCAAGTCGATCGATGGCCATTTACTTTTCGCTCTCACTGTCACAATAAAGTCGCAATCAATTTCGCTGGCTCAATTCTTAGTCGCATCTGTTGCTGTCTTGTAAGTGTAACTACAACTTGAGCCCAGCATCAACCTGTGGCATGCAGCATACGGTGGCCAGCAGATATATATGACGCATCGATCAGATCGGAATCAATAAAACCCAGCAACGGCAACGGTAGCGAGCCCAGTCGCAGTTGCCGTGCCACAAAAAAAGGGACGAGGGAGCGCAGAAGGAGGCGGCAACGAAAACAATTTTCTACGGCAATTGTTTTTTTATTATTATGCCGCTTTGTTGTTGTTGTCGTTGTTGTTGTTGTGCTGGGTATTTCCTCGAGTTTTCTGGCTATGCCTTTTCGCTCCCTTTATCGCTTCCTCGCTCTCTCTCTTTCTCCCTTTCTTGCTTGCTTAGCAGACTCTTGCTAATGCTGCTGCTGCTGCTGCTGCTGTTGATGTTGCTGTTGATGATGGGACGGTTCAGCTTATTGTTGTTGTTGTTGTTATTACTCTTGTTGTTGTTGCTGGCTTTGTTGTTGCTGCTGCTTGGGTTCTGCTTGCCCTTATCTGCGCCACCTCTGCGTGGCAGGCAAAAAAGGAAAACTTTTACTTTTGGCTTGCCGCAAATTTCTTGGCTCTGTCTGCCATTTATCAAAAATTTCTGTGTGCTGCTTGTTGTTGTTGTATTTGCTCTTCTACTTGTTTTTCTGCTTGTGTGTGTGTGTGTGTGTCTGTGTGTTTTTTTGGCGGGACTTGGCGGGAGTTGGCCGGAAATCGAGAGTCGTTTCGTTGGTGTGTGCGCGGGGGCAGGGCGGGAAGGCTGGTGCGAGAGCGTCTCTTCCTCTAGTTAGGCAGTCTTGGGCAAGGTGTTCGCATGCAACACATTTGTGGCATCTCCAGGCGGTCGTTGACCTTGGCTAGTTGACAATAAAGAGCGAAAGAGAAAAAACAATTGGACTGCGAAAAACGAATCTCAATCGCAATCGCAATCGGACCTTGATTGATTGTTGTGATTGCTGTTGTTTCTGTTGTTGTTGTTACTGTTCCTGTTGCTGTTGTTGTTGTAACTTGTTACTTGTGTGGCACAATTGTTGCCTGCTCGTTGGCGTCGTTGCATGCAACACAAATGTATTATGCATGAACTGGAGATACAATTCGATTGGCTTTGCTGCTGCTCTGCTCCTGATGTTGGCTTCTATTTTAGCCTTTTTCGCTCTGTTTGAACTCCACTTGCTTAACTTGTTGTTGTTATTGTATTCTCTCTCTTTGCCTTTTGGCAATGTTGTTTGATGTTGATGTCGGCTATCGAGTGCGGCGCATCCGTTATTTTTTTCTATATATATTTCCGCAACTTGTTTTGCCTCTTGCCCGCTTTTGATTACTTTCGTGTCCCCTTGCCAGTTATAGCATCCAGTGACTCACTTGTTGTCAGTGTTGTCTAGTGCAACGATTTCGAATTCGAATACGAACACGATTCCGCTGGCAAATATTGTCGTTATGTCTCGCCCACTCACTCACTCCCTTTCTCCTTCTCCCTCTCTCAATGTCGCTTGCTCTGCATTTAAAATTCAATTTGAGAATAGAATTTGATTGCTTCGAGTTCGCTGCTGTTTCTAAGGCTGCTACTGTTGCTGCTGCTTCTTCTTGCTCTTCTTCCTCTTCTGTTTGTCTTCCCCTTTGTGTTTATATCGAAATTATTTCAAGTATCTATGCACACTTATTTATTGATGGCTCGCACTCCTTGCTCCGAGCTTTCCTTATTCGATTCTCCTTTGGCAGGCGAAAGTAGCTGAGGAAAGAAATTGTATGAGAATCTAATTAGAGCGGGAACCTATTTAAGTGTCATATGTGATAAAGAGTAGGCAATTGTACATATGTGAAGGGAGGGGCGGTGAAAGGGGGAAGGGTGTACTGCGTATGCAAATCTTAGTTTGGTCATGTGCGAGCTGCATAAATCAGACTGCTCTCAGCATATTGTCAGGCCACATTTACAACTATTACGCACACACACACATGGACACACACACACACATGGACACACACACACACATAGGCACACACACATGCTTGCACGCATAAATTCATTTTTAAATAGCGCTCCATAAAATGCTACTCGCTGCCTCCGTCTCCTGCCCTAGCTTCTTTTTTGCCAGTCTCTTTGTGTGTGTGTGTTTTTTGCCATTCGAAATTGCGCTCTCATTTTGGCATTAAAATTGCAGCAAATACTTTGAATAAATGCGCCGACCGCATGACAAATGTCTTGCATTAAATATAAAATATGTCCCGCCGGAATGGGAGAGACAGAGACAGAGACAGAGAGAGAGAGAGATGGAGAGAGAGACCTTCGGTCCGTGGCCAGCTCTGCTGCTCTGTCAGTGTCCATTCGGGTGACCCACAAATGTACAACTTGCAACTGCAACAGACACACTCAGAGACACATTCAGTGACAGAGACAGAGAGAGTAAGTGAAAGAGAGGCAGAGAAGCCTAACATGGAATTGTAGCTTAAACACAGAGTTGTGTCCTTCTTTTTGGCAGCATACCAATGTTCTCCTATATTACGTAAATGTTCTAAACTATTCCAGCAAGTTCTGCAAATGGGGTGTGTCTTGTGCCTAGCAACAGTTTAAATTGCAATGATCTTTGCTGCTTGAGAGGCTGCTAAAGAAAGTCAGCACCGAAAAAACTCGAAGTGAACACCCTATCAAAGGGATGTCCCGTACATCCTGTACTAAGCCAGACAGTAAAAATACTCTTCGCCCATAGACTTATAATTACCAAAGACAAACTCCTTTGTTAGCCAGTGCTTTCTCACTTTAACACTCTCACTTGCAAAAACTAAAGCATACCCTGAGGGGCAGGCAGTGCTGCAGCTTTAAGGGAACTTGAATAACTGCTGTGTTTATGATCCGAATTGAGTGAAATTTGGGGAATAGGTAGATATTATAGTCAGCTAAATAAAAGACTTAGCCAGAAGGTTCTATCTCCTTGAATGTCTCTTAATAAATAGATATATAAAATAATAATATTCATTTGCAGAGGCGTTGGGCGTGCCAATCAAAATTTTATAGAAACTTTATCTGTGGTTTTTATACAGCAACCTTCATGTTGCCAAATTTGGTATTGGTCTATCCCTTCTAATAGCTGAGTTCTGCATATTTATACAGACCTCCAGGTAGACTAAGCTATTCATACTAAAAACTGAAGTCTGCCACGCCTCCTTCTGCCAGTGACATAGCATTCGCAAACTTTTTTAATAATATTCAATGTTCGAAAGGCATAATTTAAGCACCCTGTATAATGCAAAAGATCATTAAAAGACTGCTCTGCACACCCCTTAAAGTAAGCACTCCTCATTATACCCATTAAAATCTACTGCACTGCTTGCCTCATCAAAACATAGTTTGATTACCTTAACGAATATAAAGATCACTCACTCACAAAGTAAGCACTCATTCACTCACTCACACCAAGGACTATTCGCCAGCCAAGGCACCCTGTATAGAAATCTTAACTACCCTTAGCTAAAATCAGTTTGCTGCCACCCTAAATAAAATCTGAAGTTCTTTTTTAGTTTCTTCGTAACTAGATAAAACATATGTAACAAGTCATAGTTCAGCACACACACGCGGAGATATTGATATGTATGTGAGGGTGTATATGTGTGTGTAGGCAGCGCTTTTCAAGTTTACTGACCAAGTAGGTCAGCGAAGCAGGCCTATTTTGGGGCCGACGGCACCTTTTCGCATACAATAAACTACAATAAATCAATTTACTGCCACATAATGTGAGTTTATTTATGCACACACACATACAGCCAACACACACATAGCACACACAGACAGCAAGGCACTCCCACCTATTGGCAGTAAACGTTCGCATCACAAATTACATGACGCTTATCGTTAGTTTTACAAGCGTCTTCCTTTGGGCGAATACTTCCCTTCCTGACATGACTGACGACTGGATGAGTCGTGTGGCTCAATTTGTTTGACTGTCTGACAGACTGACACCACTGACGCACTGACAGACACAGTGACTAACTGTCTGACTGACTGGCATGACACGCCAGTTGCTGTACGCATTATCTGAGGCGCCACAGCCTCCCACGCAAAACTGATTGCTGTCTCAATATTTTCGTTGCTGCCCTCGTTTGAGTCCCTCGAGCATTATTGACGCCGGATGGCGGAGGCGGTCGAGGTTTCTTTTTTCCTCATTGTTGTTGCTGTTGTTGTTGCGCAACCATTTATCATCTTTAGTCGCTTCGCTTAAATGCGCCAATGCGAAATTATGTTTAATTTCGTATTTAACAATCGCCCAGGCGAGTCAAGTAGTCATGTTTTGGTGGCGCGAATGCCACAATTTATGTTTGCTGTGATTAAGTATGAGCAAGCAGCATAGAGACATAGGCGTATACGCAATGCACAGATATACACACGTTACGTATACGCAGTGGACAAGGGCAGCAGTTTAAGCTTAGACTTTTTCATACTTTTGCTCGCTCTTAGAAGCGAGAAGTGGAACGACAAGTGAAGTGAATGATTCAATTTATGTTTTGTATATATAACATAAATCTTTATGCGGTACCTTGTTCAATACCCTTTGCTAATGAAGGTCCTGATAACACTTATAGAATAAGTACTAAGGTCTTCCCCTTCGTTCCTCTCATTCCTTACCCTTAATTGCCCACATGAATGGACTCTCTACATAATCAATTTCTAGGAAACTATTTATTTCAAAAAGAGTCTCAATCATAACAATCAAAATTTGAATTATATAAATTATTCAGTGAGTAGTGAATACATCTAAGTATGAGTCTAGTGCTGCCTCACATTCTTGCCCCCAGTCTGCATCTTAAATGGCGTATACGCAGTGGGTCACATCTCAAATGCAATCGATCGTGCATTGCATACTTTGCAGCTATAAACATTTATCTATTCACAATTCGCATATATTCTGCGTCTTCCTCTCTGTTTCCCCCTGCTCTTCCCTGCTCCTTCCCCCAATTGATTTGTTTGCTCTGCAACGAAATGTTCTGCGATTTGTCGAACCTTTTATAGTAGTTCTCTCTCAAGATATATGTATAGTGCCAATGCAGACAGCAAATTTGTAAGGCTTGTGCAGGGTGAAGGGGGGAATGGTGGGGTTTTTGCTGGCTGCGAATGACCCAAACAGCGTGCGTTCAATTAAAAGAAGATGAACGAGCATTCGCACAGCACGCAATCGCTTGTTGGGGGGCATCGCCTCGGAATCGCTTTCAATTGGTTGGCAACACCCGCGGCAATGACGCGTAAAAGACGCTGAACAGGCAATACAACCGACGGCAAAGTGTAGAGGGGGGGGCGGAGGGCAAGGGGGTGCAGACTACTAGAGCACACACCTCCCTGCCTCCCCCTTCTCTCTCTCTTGCCGGCAATCCTTGTGCCTTGCGGCCTTCGGCTTTTGGCTTTAAGCCGCCGGAAAAAATGTGGAATACGGCAATTATGCCAGGCAGTGGCAGAGGCAGAGAAGCGCAGGCACTGACGCAGGCAGAGGCAGAGAAGCGGAGGCGCACAGAACGTTCATTAGGATTACGCAGGCAGACAAACGCAGGGAAGGAAGGAACGACGAACAGTGGAATGGGTGCGCAGTTGAAGCAGCTGGCAATCAGCTCAGTAAGAAGGGCCAACAAAATGCGAACGTAAACGATCGATGAGAGACTGAGAGAGGGGAAGAGTGAGAGAAGGGAAGAGTGAGAGAGAGGAGAAGAGGGAGGCAGACACTACGCAACGAGCGATTTGCAAGTGCTGCACTTTGATAGCCAAAGGGAATATTGAAATGATAGCATATATACTGTGTGAATTGAATGCTATATATAAGGAACTTATTCAAAGTTGTACAATTTGCCAAGCATCAAAAGTTGAATATGCAAATAGAAGAGCATAAGAGGACACGCACACACTTGCAACTCTCCCACACACACACATCAATCGAGTGCCAAGAATTCTACAATATAATTGTATAAGAAAGAAAGCCAAAGTTGCGTGTGCTCGACTGTGAAATACCCGGTACTTAACTGACCAAAACGAGTTCTTTCATATATATATGCCTTGCATACTTTGGGTATTTTGTGTTGCATACTTTCAGGCAGCAGAAATCAGCACCCTTTTTAGAAGGTTTTCTAAAATATTTTCTATGTTTATGTTCCGATTTCAACCAAATTTTCTGAAGTCACTTGGGTTTTAATAATCATTGTGCTTACTAAAAATGAATAATCCTGTATTAATATTAAGCCTGGAAATCGTCTTAAATCGATTTAGGGAAGCGGAAAGGGGCGTGGTCTAAAATCTTCACCAATTATCTGCGTGTTCAATCTTTGACATTTTCCTGACATTTTTTTTCTCCTATTTTTATGTCTTATAGTCTCTCAGATCTAGAAGTTTTCGTTTTCTGATACTGATTAAGAATATGTATGTTATATAGGATCTGCCACGCCTTCTCCTGCTTGTAGCATACATTTTAGATTAACACCTAGTTATAATACCCCACTACAAAGGGTAGCTGGTTTAAAATTGCATGCCATAGTGCGGGGCCTGCTTCAAATTAACACTTGTGATTCAAGAATTTCTACGTCTGTCAATCCAAGTGTGTGTGTGTCATGTGTGAGTGTATGTGTGTGTGTGCTTGTCGTTTAATTAAATCAGCCTCCGTCAGTGCCTGTGTCTCGTTTTAGCATTACAATAGCGACAGCGAGAGAGAGAGCGTCCCGCACCCTCCTGACCAACCCAAGGGAAAAACCTTTCACAGCTCGCCCTTACTCCCTCTTCCCCTCTCTCTCTCTCTCTCTTTCTGCCTCTTCATTCCCTCTAGTCCCTCTCTCCCACTCTACTCACATGCCCTGTTATTCCCCGGCAGTGACTTATCATTTTTATTAAAGGACACTGAAATATTTTCACACTGAGACGACAAACACAAAAGTTACCCGCCGCCTTCTTCGCCCCGCCCAAACGGCTGCTGTTGCTATTGTCGACTAGGCAAAAAACCAAACAAAATAAATGTGTGCTAAATGCTGTTGTTGTTGTTGCTGTTGTTGTTGTTGTTTACTGAGTGTGGCAACACCAGCTGAGCCTGCACTGCCGTAGCTAGAATATCTGTAAGTTTATTACCCAAGCAACCAACCACACGCCCCCACCCCCCCCAAGAAAATGGTCACTAAAATATCTTTAATTTGTCTACTGTGCGTAATACAATTGGGCAATAAAGCAAATCGCAGTAGGAAATTTAATCAAAGAAAAGCAAATTCTCCAAATTCATTTGTTCATTGGAAAATAGTTTTGAGTCGAGCAAATATTGTCTTTTGATTTGTTAGGGAAAACACTTCATACGAACATGATTTCTGTGTTGACAGTGTGTAATTTGATTACGATTCGGAGAAGCGTTGAGGAGAGTAGTAGCTTAAGAAAAGGAGAATTCTGAATTGCTTACTAGGAATTTCAAGGAAACTAAGACACACAAATACATATGCTGAGTGAACTTAGCTTTAAGTTTAGCTGCAAGTTGCTTAATCTTTATGAGAATTCAGTTTGTAGGGTATTTAAGGGTATACAAATTCTATTGCTATATGCAACTGTTACAGACAGAAAGAAGGCGTGGCAGACTCCACAAGGAAGACTCAAGGAACGCCGAGTCAGTTGAGCCACGTCTGCCTGTCTATCTGCCCGTCTATTCGACTGTCTGTCTGTATGAACACGCAGATCTCAGCTATCGTAAAAGCTAGAGATATCAAACTTGGCAGGTAGCTTCCTATATATCAACACTTGATAAAGATTATTTTAATTGTTGGTTGCCATGCCTACCGCCTTTGGAATTCAATAATTAAATTTTTCAAGCTAATTTGCAAGCGAGGTTCATGAGATACAACTGTTTTACTTTAAAATATTTTTAGCTTACTATAATATCTATCTATTTTCTAAATTTCAACTAGATCGAACAGTAAACACAGAAGTTATTGAAGTTACACTAACTATAGCACAGCCTGCCCCTGCTGGTATGCTTTAGTTTTTGTGGGCTTGCCTGTATAAAGGAGTAAGAGGCAAGTAGAAGGGAGTTAGGTAGTCGTAACATATTTGTAATAAATATTACGAAACTATTTTTGACATATTAAATTTCTTTAATCTTTATATTATATTATTATTTTATTAATTATTTATAAATATATTTTCAAAAAACTAAAAATAAAATACAAATTTAAATTTTAGGTACACGTATTATTAATACTAAATACATTATACTACATGTAGAGGCCTCCCTTTGTTGCCTAGCTAAACAATATGCAGACGGCTGAAAACTCATAGGCACGACATATATAGAGCACATCTGGCCACTTCTATATGCACAAGCATATCGTATATCCCTTTACAATCGAGTTTAGTTCGGCCATGTTGCCGGAATTAGAAGCGGGTCTTCATATAATACCCATTATGTGAGCGACTCTGCTGACTACAGTTAATTGAATTGCTTGTGACATAAAACATTAAACATTTTCCTGCTTCCCTCCTCCCTCTTTTCCTCTTCAATCTTCATGTTGCTGTGCAGGCTGTCCTGGTACACATTCTCTAGTGTAATTTCAGCAACGTGCTGTTGCTCATGTTGTTGTTGTTGCTCTTGTTGTTGTTGTCTTTGCTTCACTCTGCTGAGCAGGACGAGAAAGCGTCCAGAGGGGGCTGAGAGTGGGTGTGGCATAGCATAGTTTTCAGATAAATTGCATTACTTTGCATTTTTGTTTTGTGCTTTGAATGAAATAAACAAAGCGGGCGGCACGACAAGAGCCAAAGCGAAGTGTAGTGGAGAGGGAGTGAGAAGGGTGGGGGAGGGTGGAGGGGGGAGAGGCTTAGCGAACAACGAAAAGGAACGTGGCACATACGAGTACCCGAGCGTACATAGGCGTTGGCCTCGATACTCAAATCAGCGACAAATAAAACTTTTTACAACATCGCCAACACACACAGGCACAGCAGCAAAGCAGAGCAGAAAGCCAGAGAGAGAGTGATGAAGGAGAGGGAAGGAGGGGGAGTAGGGAAGGCAGCCTGGTTGAGCCAACGAGTTGGGGGCATTCAAAACACGAGACCTCTCGGATTAAGGAAACATTTTTGCTAGCCTTTCTAGACGCTTGCTGGAGAGCATAGTCGAGCTGTGGCAAGGGCGAAAGTGGAAAGGCTGAGAGAAGGGGGATGCAGGCGTGGTAATCGAAATTGAAAAAAGCAAGCAAAAGCGCATGCAGCGAGCAACAGCAGTAACAGCGCGAGAAGAATGGCAAGCAAAGAAAGAAAATATTACGAAATGAAAATGCACACGAAAAATAGCAGAAAGCACATGTGCAGCACGAGCAGGCAGAGCTCAGAGCTAGTGATGCCTGTACCCTGTTGCCTGTACACTGTTCCCCCCCTTGGCTCTTCCCCTTTCAGTTGCTTGTTCCCCTGCCCAGCAATGAAATTATATTCGAAACGTAAATCGGGTTTATTTCTTCCGCGTACTCCATCAAATGGCTTTCTAATCGACTGCGTCTCATTGTCCCTCTTGCCCTCTCTCTCTCTCTCTCTCTGTTTCTGCTGCCAAACATGTGTGAATGGCTATCGTTTATCGTGTATCGCCTATCGTTATCTGCGCTTTGTGGCGTCTCTTGATGTATTGTTTGTGGTCCGCCTCGGCCTGCTTTGTCAAGCCTCGCCCTGCCTGCCTGCACTGCTTGACGGCATGATTGATGTGTGTGTGTGTGTTGTGCTTGGCCCAAGCTACCCTCTTACCCTATCCTTACCCCCTCCTCCGCCCACTCACTGCAGCTTGCTGCCAGCGACAGCTGCGACCACAACGGACTTATCAAAGGATATCACTGGAACAGGCACACCGCGCACTGCAGTTGCAGGCAAAGCAAACACAGAGAGCCGCAATCGAAACCACAAACATCTCAACTGGTTGCGGATTGAGTGAAACAGAAAGGTAACTGCCAGACATTTGGTGGTAAAGGTATCTAATTACAACAGCATAACACATATGACATATTTGATGTATCAAAGGAGGAAGGGAGATTCGAAGCAATGCAAATTTTGATGGCAGATAAGGCGAACTATATAGCAGAAAGTGCAACATTTCAATTCTAGTAAGGGACTTTTCTAATATACGAGGGTCGTTTGATAAGTCCGTGACTTTTTGTAATTGCCGCGCACCTGCTCTAAATACAACACTGCTCCTGTCAGCAGTTATCGATTATATTTAATTTGGAACTAACTGGTTTTTGGTTTGCTTTTTTAAGGACGATCTCGTGAATTTTAACGAAAATGGAGATCGTACTTTTTGCGCTGGTACAATATTTATAAAGGAACAAAAAGGATAAAAATTAAAAAAAAATGCTTGTTTCATTGTCAGAAGTTTGTTACGTGTTTATGTATTGTATATATTTTTCTATTCTTTGTATCAATTCTATTCTAGCTTTTTCTTCTATGTATGTCTATTCTTTCTTTGTCCTTCTATTCATATATGCAAATCACATGCATATATGTATATGTGTATCTTCCTACGTATATTTAACTAAATTTAAGCAAGTACTACATTTATTTTTATCTTTCTATCTTCTTGTCTATATATCGGCATATAACCCACGCATATTTCTACATATCTTGCTATACATCCTTCATTCTTCAATTCGAATATTCTAATTGTTGTTTCTCTTTTATATAAAAATCTATTTAATTTCTACAACTTTCAATTACATTTCTTGTACAATTTGAATGCAATCGGCTGTTTTAATCCTTACATAATGTAAAATCTACAGATTCTTTATAAAGTATATATATATATATATAATAAATAAAGCTTAAAATTCTCTAAATTGACGTGTCCCCACAAGTAAGCTGCTCTACAATTCATTTCAAGCAAAGCAGCTCACAAAACAGCTTTACAACTGCCTGTACCTTTCTCTTGCCCCTTCCCTGTACCTACCTAGTCCCTTGTCCCTACTTCATGCCTTCCTGGTGCCTCCGCTCGGTCAAGCAATCAACTGCACAGGTATCCTGTCGATTTGCCCAAGAAATATAAGCCTATTTGCTCACTACACACATACATATATAATGTATATACATATACATATATATTTATATACGATATATATAGTATATTCTCACCATGCTTCGCATTTCGGACACGCTCAAGCACGTTAGCCAGTCAATTTCTGATCTAATTCCAGCGGCTTACAAATGTTATTCAAATGCCCTGGAAAAGGTGAGGAAGGGGAAATGGGGAGGTTGGAGGTAAGGAGGTTACTCAGTTGGTGAATGAAATGTGCAGATTAACTGTAAATCGCTGCATTTGTTGTGCGATATATAAGCGAACATATGTACAAATAAGTACAAACTACATATATGATAGGGATGGGAATGGGATTGGAGCGGGGGCTGAGAATGAGGCTGGCAACGAGGTGGGGTTGTGAGGGGCACAGAGGTTGAAGGGCCGGTCTCAATGGGTTAGTCAGCGTGAAGCGACCTTTTTGTCTCGTTGGCCTCTCGTGCACGTAATCAGGAAACGCAATCGCGTCCACGAAGCGGCACGGTCATTGGGCTTGGGTTCAAGGCTCTGCCACGGCTCTGGCTCTGGCTCCGGCTCCGGCTTCAGCTCTGGTCTCTCTACAGGTTTGGGGGCGATTTTGCAAATCGAATTTGTGTCACAGTTTTTTTTTTTCTTCTTCTTTTTTTTTGTGATTCATTTCATTTTTTACAGTAAATATAAAAAACAACAACAACAACACACACACACACACAAAAAGGTAACACGAACAATGGCCGCAACGGTGAAACGGTAAAGTCGTCTTGTGCATTGACCTTTTTCCAAGCGAATGACGGCCGGGTTGACTGACAGTCGCTGGGTGTAGGCGGATGGCAAAGGGCATTGGGGTAATCCTCCACATGCATGTGTGTATGTCTGTGTGTGTGAGTGAGTGTGTGTTTGTGCGTGTGTTGATGTGTGCGTTCTTTTTATGTGGCTTGTCGGCTTAATTATTAACTAGTTTCGCTTGTGAGCCAAGGCCAACGATTAATTGAAGTAGTTTGCCAAAGTAAATACACGCTGGCAATAGTCGTGCGATAGTTAAGCGAAAGTTTAGCAATGGCTGCACTTATCATGGTGCTAACAGTCGTGCGATAGGTGGGCGATAGTTAAGTTTTACTTTTTTAGTGAATAAGTAATCTAAATTATTAAAATGAATTCCTGAAGCAATGAGTCGATGCCGATAGTCTTGCGATAGTTTAGATTTACTTGTGCGATAGTAAGCCTGCAACATAATGTCCAGTTACTAATACAGATGCAATAGAATGTAATGCGATAGTTATGCAATAATTTAGCGATAGTTTACGATAGTTTTGCAATAGTTATTGTATAAAATTATCTAATAAAACAGCACCAACAATTGTAGTTGTTTGAAATATAAATGTACTACCTATCGAAGCTGCCGCGATAGTTATGCGATAGTCGCACGAGAATCAAGCGATAGTTATGCGATGATTGTGATCGGGCAAACTGATAGTTTGACTATAGTTTAGCATTTCGGCGTGAGTTACACTGGTTAGTCGATAGCCGACTATCGATACTCATGCGATAGTTATGCGATAGTCATGCGATTATATTGCGTAGTTTGTAATTGTGCTATAGTCATTATCATATTTTAAAACAGTTCATCAATAGCATTAGTTAATAACACAGATTCGACTACCTATCGATACTGCTACGATAGTTATGCGATAGTCGTGCAAGTTTTTGCTATAGCTGCCATATAATCGGACAAGCTGAATGCACGCCAAACTGGCGTAAAATGTCAAGGACGCACAAATTTATGTTTTGAGGTTTCCACGCCACGCTTGGCTGAGCCGCAGCAACAGCAGCAACAACAACAACAACAACAGAAGTAGCAGCAGCAGCAACAAGAAATAGAAGCCAGCACAACAACAACAACTCGGGCTCTTCAGGCTGGCAGGTCTAAGCCAAAAGCTTTGCGACATCCAATTCCGGCATCCACATTCACTTTGGCAACGCAAGCGAGTGAGTGCGAGTGTGAGTGTGAGTGTGCCAGTGAATGTTTGAGTGTGCGGCTAATAGCGCGTATGAGTAATATTCCATGTGGTCATGCCTGGGGCACCTTACGGCAATACTAACGAGTACAGCAACAACAACAACAACAACAACAACAGCAAGTGCTGCAACAAGAAGCTGCTGCACACGAATTTATTTATTGGCCTCCACCTGTCGCCTGCAATTGTGACTCGAACCGCAGTCACAGCCAGCTAGCACACACACAAACACACACACTCACATACACACACACACACAGGTACACTTCTATATAGTATATAAATACAGTCACACACAGCAGCATGTGCAGCCAGGCTACACACAGAGCTGACCCCATGGACTAGTCAAGAAAGCAAAAGCAGCCTCGACTTAAAAATACCTTTTTTGCACAATTAAGCAAACTTGTATCATCACTACATAGCCCACACTACCTTTAGCAGTGGGCGTGGCATGCAGATTTTGTAATACTCTCAATTTGCGATGCTTTAAGATTAATTTGGTATTTTCCTCTGCTATATCGGCTGAGATTAACGCGTTCATACAGACAAACTCACTGTTAAAGGCATAGAAGGGAAGGTATATACACTCTACTGTCTACTGTCTCCACTACCTCGCACAGTCAAACATACAAGTCTACTGCAACTAACATACCCCATTTGCTGACCGTCCATTCAATGGTCAACGGCCAGAAAAAGCTTCAATCTCCTTTCGTAAAAAGTTTTTTAGCTGCAATCGAGACTGTAAATCGGTACCATAAAATCGGCTCGCTTGGGTTGGCATTGCGTACACAGAGCACAACACATACTCGTACTCGTATGTATGCTCAAGTTGGGTACATCAAATCAGCAGGGCATAAAAAACTATGAAGCGAATAAGTTTACCAATTCTCAAGCAAATCGAACCCGAAATTGGTGACCAAATTGTTGCACCTTAAGCGAAGGTTTAGCCGTAAAAAAGCCAAATTTTAAAATGAGTAGAACCACGTTCTAAGCAGCGCATTGAGATATGCTTTGGCACATATATTAAACAAATATAAGGCTTCAAAGCTTTGCAAGTATAGTACAAATTTTTTATACTTTAATCAAGTACCTACCCTAACCTCAAACTCCCTGTCAAAATCTTCTCTTCGCAACGAAATCGAATGCGGGAACTCGTTCGTTTTTCGTGGGATAATCTCGGCTCTTCGCTATTGACCCAGGTAACGAAGTTGGCTGCAGAAAACCGCCAGAAATTGGTACGAGCTGGCAAAACACAAGAAGAGCAACAACAACTACAAGAACAACAACTACTAGGTAGAGCAACAACAACAACAACTCAGCCCTTTGCCAAGCTCGACACAAACTTGCTGTATAAAATGAAAGTTTTTTATCTGCGTTTTATGGCTTTTCATGAAACTTAAATTGCTTTTAGCGATATACCCAGGACACTGGGACAGACGAGTGCGGGGTATATGTTCTGTGAAAGCTTACTTGAATTGTTTATGCAGTGAGTAAGCATGGCATACCCCAAGTAACACTGTTTTACAGGGCATAATGCAGACGTAGATCACGCAGCTTGTCAAGTTCGAATGCGTTTTTTTGGGCCAATTGCGTGTCTGATCTGCATAGTTACGTGTGCAGTTGGTTAGAAAGGGTGTAGAAAGTATATAAGAGGTGTGGAGGGGAGGCTAGTTAGTGTAGGCTGTGGTAGGGCGTGGCAGCTGGCGGCTTGCATAGTATAATTGGCAGCATCTTTTCCGCGAGCAACGACTAAGTAAATTCATGCATAATTAAGCGGATTGCCGCACACACACAAACAGACTTCCAAGCAGACACACACATATACATACAAGCAGAAACACACACACATACAAACACAACATTTACGCACACACAGTCACAGCATTGAGCCGCAAGGCCGAGTCCGAGACCAAGCAGCGCGTTGTCATTGCGCTGCGGGCACATCCATTGCTTGTGCCACTGCCATTGCCATTGCCAGGCCGCATACAGCTCATTCCTCTTTATGCCACATCGTGCCCCCCCTCTCTGCAGTTGCTACAGCTATTGCCGGTGTCCTCGCATGCATATTTAATATGGGAACATGACTCAAAAGCCCGCAATTAACTTGCGATGAAGGGGCCACTCACTCGCTTATTTCCACGCAATTAAGAGCAGAGCCAAAGCCGGCAGAGCTGCCACAACTGCCAGAGCCGACTGAGTAGCAGCAGTCGATGACAAGCAGCACAGACAGACAGACAGACAGTCAGGATAAGGATGCCGCCTTGCCTGCCTCCCCCCCGCCTGCCTGCCTGCCTTCCTATGGACAGCGACAGCGATGATTCAGAGATTGTTCCCCAAAGAGTAAACAGAGCTTAACTCGCTCTCTCACGCACGAAATGCAAATTGTATCTGCAATAAAAGTAACGTGGCCCCCGCCCCGCTTCTTACCCTTACCCTCACGCTACGCCTTGTCTGCTACTGCTTATGCTCTGCCTGGCGCACACGGCGTATGAGTTACGGTAACTAAAAAGTACGCATATCGCGTATACGCCTTCAATTATTAAAGTGCCATCCGACGTGCTACAGCCCCCTCTCTCCTCCCTCCTGCACACTCCCTTGCTCTCTCTCCCTCTCGCACTTTTTCCTCTTACTTTCCCCTTCTCTATATTTTTCTTTATTTTGCGCTTTTGCTTTTGCATTTGTTTTTACGGCAGCTGAAATTAGAAAACTGAAAACAGGCAAGTGGAGGCAGGGCCAAAGGGAGGCAACGGGACGCAACCAAAGGTAATGGGAGGCAACAGGAGGCAAGCGGAGGCAAGAGGAGGCAACGGGAGGCAACGGGAGGCAACGAGAGGCAAGCGGAGGAAAGAGGAGAAAAAAGGAGGCAACAGGAGGCAAAAGCAGGCAAGAAGAGGCTATAGGAGATAACGGGAGGCAAGCGAAGGCAAGAGGAGGCAACAGGCGGTAAGAAGAGGCAAGAGGAGACAACAGGAGACAGCGAGAAGAGACAACGGGAGACAACAGGAGGCAAGAAGAGGCAACGGGAGGCAAGAAGAGGCAACGGGAGGCAACAAGAGGCAACAGGAGTTAGCAGAAGACAAGAGAAGGAAACGGGAGGCAA
Source organism: Zaprionus africanus (assembly GCA_018151435.1). NCBI lineage: Eukaryota > Metazoa > Arthropoda > Insecta > Diptera > Drosophilidae > Zaprionus > Zaprionus africanus. Next base: position 6,383,281 of record JAECXB010000076.1, read on the forward strand.
GAAGAGCTAAAAGGAGCCGAGAGGAGGCAAGAGAAGGCAAGAGGAGGCAAGATAAGACAACGTGAGGCAAAATGAGGCAACAGGAGACAAGATAAAGCGAGAGAGGGTAAGAGGAGACAACTGGGTACAAGAAGAGACAACAGAAGGCAACAGGAGACAACAGGAGGCAACAGGACGCAAGAAGAGACAACATGAGGCAAGGCGAAGCTCGGCCAAACTATGTGTAACACGTTCGTCGGGACCAACTCGGCATCGCAATGAACTTGACTGAGCTGCATAATTGATGGCGGGTTTTGCTGCCACAATGTGCTGGCAAGAGAGGGGGGGGAGTATACATTTTAATTAAACAAATCTAGCTATGCTGGCTGTGTGTGTTGCATACAACTTCGGCAAACAAATAATGTTGAAAGTATTTCGAGCAGAATTCATTGTTAAAATGCATTAAGCATTTTGTAATTAATAATAATGCACTCTCTCTCTCTCTCTCTCTCTCTCTCTCTCTCGCTCTGCAGCGCAAAGTTTCAGCAGAGTATACCGCAGTCGAGGCGTGTTTTGTTTTTCTTTTTCCCTTTTTGTTTTCCCTTTTTTTCGCTTCTCTTGCTCGCACTTTTACCTGCTTCTTATGATTATTACTCGCTGTAAATTATGTTTATATTGTTGGAGCGTGTGCAAAAGGCAGGCAAAGTGCCGCAAATGGTGGCAGCTGGCAGGTGCCTGGTGCCCGGTGGCAGGCGGCAGGTGAGCTGCAACCATAACTGGCGACAGCATAAACTGTGCTGATTATGGGGCGCCAAGTGGCCAGCAGCAGCAACGGAGCTAGACAACTGGGAAACTGGCCACAGCGCAAGCAAAGTCCCAAAACCCCAAGAGGCAATAGCCGTGTGGCATCTTCACGCGGTTTCGTTCAGGCAAGACGAGGCAAGTTTCGCGCACAAGCTGAGGCAAGTTGAGTATTCATTACGCTTGAAAGTTTAATGAATTCTCGCACTCCCAAAAATCTCTGTGCAGGCAGAGACTAGAAAGAGAGAGAGAGAGAGTAAGTCGTCTTGCCGTCTAGTGCAGCCGCCTCGAGGGGATCGCTCTCGTCGCTTGGCCATTTCTGTTGTTGTGCGTACAATTTTGTTTGATATCAAATGGTTGCTATTTTTAATTAAATTATCTAGGGGAGGCGTTGCCAGTTGCCCAGCAAAGTCCAAGCAGAGTCCAAGAAGGGTCCACGAAGGGTCCAGTCGGGTCCCGCCCTGCCCTGCCCTGTCCTGCCCTGCTCTGTCCTGTCCTGTGCTGCCAAGTTCGCAGCATGTGAGCGGCGCATTTAAGCCGTAGCACTAATTAACAGCAAATAGTATATGAGAATAAAATTACAGTGCAACAGTTTGTTAGCTGCTCGACTAGAAGATGCGCTGTAAACGAAGAGAAACCCTGCAAGACGAACTTTATTAAGTTTCCTTTTGCTTGGGGAAAGAGAAGTAGAACAGTGTTCGTTTTTACTCTTTAAACACAGCATACCCTCTTTGCACACACTCAACATTTACAGGGTATGGCAGAGATTGTGCTACAAATTGGAAAACAGATGAAACGAAACTACTGAGGGGCTCTAAACGTGCCATAATTGTAATGAAAACGAAGCGTCACGTTGCCGTAGAGTTTCGCTTTGAAGCTACGTTGCTGTGTTCCCATTATAAGTAGCTATACACATACAAACATATTCACATACATACATGAATTATATATAATAATATACTGTTATATGTGGAGCCGGGGCAACTAAGCTGACTTAGCAACACTTCTTTTTCCATTACAGTTCTCATTAGCTTTTTGATCTCTGTAAATAGCTTGGAAATAACTTCCTCTTGTCGCTCTTTCTCTCTTTCTTTCTCTCTTTCTTTCTCTCTTTCTTTCTCTCTCTCTTTCTCTCTCTCTCTCTCTTTCAATTTCTGATTTGTTTTTAATGCCAACTTCTAACCTCACTTTTCTTCTTTTTACCCCTGTAACTAATTTTACTTTAACTTTAATTATGCTTCTTTCTTACTGTAAGTTCATTTTTATACCCTGGCATATATAATCTGAATCAGCATCACCCAGAGAACCGATCTGGCTCTGTCTACCTGTCTGTCTGTCTGCCCTTCTTTTGTTATGTTCATATACCTAGTAAAGAAACAATCAAAGGTAATAAAAAACTGCAAGTGTATAAAACCTTCGTTGAGCCAAAGTTAGCCTTTTTTCTAGTTTATTACGAGTATCACCTCTTCCTTGCACTGTTCCTATTTTTAACTCACTTTCAACTTACCCACAACTGCCGCTCTCGTTACTATTCCTCAATTATCATGCTACACCCCTTATTTGACCTTTCTTGCACTCACTTCGTACCCGCCTTCGGCTAATCCTAATTTCTACAACATTTTTTTCGCTACCACCTTCTTGACTTGTGCTTCTGCTTTCGTCACACACTTCACACTTCTACGCCTCCTCTTGTTTGCACAGCTTCGCATTGCTAACCAGCCCTGTACCCTGTTCCCTTTTGCCTCGTTCCTCTTTTCCTTCTCATTCGTATGGTGAGCATAAAAACGGAGCATTTATTAAAAACCAAGTGACTGCCTCGAATTAAGCTCTGCCTGAGGAAGCAGCACAGCAAGACAGAAGGACGGCAAAAGGACAGAGAGAGAAAGAGAGACAAAAAAAGTGCCGTTATTGCTTCAGCTGTCCGGGAAGTTTCCAGGCAACGGCTCCAACGTACATCCATAAAGCACGCTAGACTGCACTTGCCTTCACTCGCCTCAATTGAAGATTGCCCAAGTCAGAAAACTGGAACCGAACGAATCACCAAGCGAATCCCCTCAAGCCAAACCGAACACCAGCTCCAACTCGATTCACATGTGTGTCCCCTTCACCGTTTTGAAAAGTAAACGTTGTGCAGGAAAAGGAAGAAGAAGTCATAGAAAGATAATGTCTAAGAGTTTTACGACATCACTCAAGCGGTGATCAGCGCTTTGTCATCGAATATGCAACGTATTGAGGCAGATATTATCAAGAGATGTCTATATAGAAATGTATATAAAATATTGCAAAGAATATAGAAATAAATATATTGTATTTAAGCTATGCCATATATACACTTTATATGTTATATGAAATAAATAAAGACTTTAATTCAAGTAATATATTGAGAACCCTTAAGAAATCACAAGTTCTGTGAGCTGTTTCTAAGTGTAGAGTTGAGATGAATTTCTTTATTAATTATCTAATCAAGTATATTAAATTATATGTTTAACTTGACAAGAATTCAAGTAACGTTTTTTTTTTTTTTATTTATTTTATATTTTTTATTTATTTTTACTTTATTTATATGCAATTTTATAGATTGTTTTTTTTTTTATTATATGCCAAAAACTATTTTTTTTTAATTGTAATCAATGCCAAAAATGATTTCCTTTTCTCATTTTATTTATTTCTTTTTTATTTAAAGCATAAAGTTATTTGTTTTTTTTTTTATTGAATGCCAAATTTTATTTACGCTTATTCAAGGCCAAAAATGATTTTTTTTTTTTTTATTTTCTATTGTATTTTATGTTTTTTTTGCCAAAAATGTTTTCTTTTTATGTAAATATCTTTGCAAATTTTGAGTACAAATTCTTTGGAAGTCAAACATGTTTGAAAAGTCAAAGCAACCCTGACTTAAGGGAGTGTAGCATAATAATATCCGTAAAATGTCAACGTGTCAAAATATGCCAGCAGCTTCCTTCCGTTTACGTAGTGAAACACAAAAAATATTTTAACACACACACACACACACAAACACACACGCACAAACATTTAAGGAAGCAAAGGCTCGAATCTGCGAAAATGCGTAGCAAAACATGAAAATGCAGACCCTTTGCTAACACTCTCTCTTCCTGCCCTTTCCTCTCTCTTTCTCTCTCCTGCACATACTCCTTTTCCCTTTCTTGCTCAAACTCTTTCGCACTCTTTCTCTCCCCCTTTCTACCTACTCCACGCGACCAGTAAAACGGAAGCGGAAATGCTGCGAATTGTGAGCGAAGCACTCAGCCAGTGCAGGCGTGTGTGTGTGTGTGCGAATGTATATGTGTGAGTGTGTGTGTGTGGGTGAGAGTGTGTGCGTGGGGCCATCCTAAATAAACAATTTAACAACTTGAAAATTCCATTTATTAACCTTTTTCCGCATAATAAAATTTGAAACCTTTCTACACACATCGCCAGCAGTGAAGCGGGCAGAAAGGGTAAGAGAGAAGGAAGAGAGAGAAAGAGAGAGGAGAGGAGAGAAGAGAAGAAAGAGAAAGAAAGGATAAAAGGCAGCTGTGAGTGAGAGGGAAATAGCAGTAGAGAAAGAGAGAGAAAGGTTGAGAGAAAGCCAACAAACAGTGCTGAAGAATTGCACAAAGTGATGAAGAGAAGCCTCCAAAATGGTGTGTGTGTCTCTGTTGTGTTTCTCTCTCTCTCTCTCCCTCTGTGTTGCCAAAGCAGAAGAGCAACAAGAGCAGCAACTGAAGCTACAACAACAATGAGCAACAACAATTTGCTGGAGTGGATTAATAACAAAGTCAACAAGGATAACACGCCTTAATTATGTATGTACAGGCAGGCGTTAGTGCGCGCTGCGGGCAAATCCTGAGACTGCGGGCGGGCAAAGGAATGAGAACGGAAAGGGAAAGGAGAAGGGGAAAGGGAAGGAGAAAGGGGCACGGGCAGGTGCTGCGCCAGCGGGGCAAATTGTTTTCACAGCGGGCAGCTGGAGGGGGGCAGAAGGCGGCACGGACAGACGGAAGTTTCAATGTGTGTGGCAGGAGGAGCAGCAGCAGAGGAAGCGGCGGCGTGCAGATGTTTGCGGCTGAATGACGTAAATTGTAGTCAAACAGCGACAACAACAGCAACAACAATGAGCAGCAGAGACAAAGAAAACAGCGAAGCAGCCAACTAACTAATACACGTAAGTACAATTGGATGCGGGTCGCAGATCCTGACGCGCTGCCATTGATGAGGCAAGGAGGCAACAGAAGCAAGCGAAAGGCAGTGCAAGGGGGGGCTGGGGCTGGCCCTGTAGGTGTGTGTAAAAAGCAAATACTTGTTAACGAATGCGGGCACTGTCAAGTTTAGAGGCGGGGGCGTGGCATGCGGCTGCCGTTCGCTTGTATTTTCATAAATTAATTTCATTTGCGATTCCAACTGCCAAAGGACTCTCAATATTGTTCTTCAGCTGCCTCAGCTCATCATCAGCCACCTCTCCTTTTCCTCCTTCTACTTCTCCTCCTCCAAATCCTCCTCCTACTCCTCCTCTTCTCTTTCCCTTGCCTTGCTCGCTTTCCTTTCTCATTGTTGTTTTTTCTTCTCTCCATTCTGCTTAATTGTCGCGCAGAACTTGCCGCGTCTATCTATCAAATGTCAACAGCGGCAGCATTCTGCAGCGCTGCGAGGTGAGCTTGTGCAGTTTGTGCCTCCACTCGACTGGTGCATAAATTAGGTGTGGTGCCACTGCAAGTGTTGGCAGATTAATTAACTCTGTTTGAGGTGAATCGCTGCGGTGACAAACTGATTTCCCGTACAACATTTACAGAGAGCAACAAATGAAATTTGTAATTTAATTAAGCAATGTGTTAGTTGGAATATCATGCTGCGAAATTAGCAGGAATTCATTATTTCAATTGTGCTTTTAATGAGTTAGTATACTCGCTACTAATAGTTCATTTTTGGTAAACACAATAACTATCAACATTAAAATGATTTTTGAAAATTTGGTTGCAATCGGTTAATAAACATGGAAGTTATTAAAGGATTAATTTTAAGAGGTACTGATTTTTTTGCACCCTAGAGTATGAGTAGAGCACTAATTATTTTTTGTATTGGAACGGTAACTTCTCAAGCCTCATGTGTGTTTTAAACAAGTATTAAAGCTAAGAGTAATTTTTATTTTAATTGTCAAATAATATTTTATTAGAAATGGGCCAAGCTTCTAAATGTCTAAGCTATTCATAATGAATAAAAATTGGGTCTATGCTTCTTTAGGCTTTATCAAAAATATCTGCATATTTTGTTCGAAATAACGATAAATAATGAATTGTTAATAATACGAGGGTCGTTTGATAAGTCCGTGACTTTTTGTATTTGCCGCGCACCTGCTCTAAATACAACACTGCTCCTGTCAGCAGTTATCGATTAACAGCTGACTGTAAAATTTTGAGAAAGCTGCGTTTTTTGGTTTGCGTTTTATAGGCATTGAAAGCAGACGATCTCGTGAATTTTAACGAAAATGGAAAAAAGTGAATTTCGTGTGCTAATTAAGCATTATTTTTTGCGTAAAAAATCCATCACCGAAACCAAGGAAAGACTTGATAAATATTATGGGGACTCTGCACCATCAATTTCAATGGTTAAGAAATGGTTTACTGAGTTCCGTTGTGGTCGTACCAGTACAAGTGATGCCGAACGTTCAGGTCGCCCAAAAGAGGTCGTCATGCCAGAAATCGTCGACAAAATCCATGGAATGATATTGGATGATCGGAGAATGAAAGTGCGTGAGGTAGCTGAGGCTGTAGGCATCTCAACTGAACGGGTACATCACATTTTACATGAATATTTGGACATGAAAAAGCTTTCCGCGCGATGGGTGCCGCGATTGCTCACACACGACCATAAGCGCAACCGTGTGACCATTTCAAAGGAGTGTTTGGCGATGTTCAACGTCAATCCAAACGAATTTTTGCGCCGTTTCGTTACCGTAGACGAAACATGGATCCACCACACCACACCAGAGACCAAAGAACAATCAAGACAGTGGGTTTCTCCGGGTGAACGTGCACCAAAGAAGGCCAAGGTGGGTCTGTCGGCCAACAAGGTCATGGCCACAGTTTTTTGGGATGCACAAGGTATCATTCACATCGATTACCTTGAAAAGGGTAAAACGATCACCGGCGAATATTATTCAGAGCTTTTGGACAGATTCGATATTGATTTGAAGCAGAAACGACCGCATTTGGCGAAAAAAAGTGCTGTTCCATCAGGACAATGCACGGGTGCACACGTGTGTAGTCAGCATGGCAAAATTTCATAAATTGGGCTACGAACTGCTACCCCATCCAGCATATTCTCCAGATTTAGCCCCTGTGACTATTTTTGTTTCCAAACATGAAGAAATGGCTCGGCGGTAAGAGATTCGGGTCAAATGAAGAGGTCATCACAGAAACAAACGACTATTTTGAGGGCCTTGAGAAAACCTAATATTTGGAAGGAATAAAAAAATTGGAAAACGCTGGACTAAATGTATAGAGCTAAAAGGAGATTATGTTGAGAAATAAAACGCTTCTTTGACGAAAAAAATATATTTTATTCAAAAAGTCACGGACTTATCAAACGACCCTCGTAACAGTCAGCTCCAATCCATTAATAAATAAAAAATTAAAAACTAAAAAATAGAAACAACTAGAGGTGCCTAAATGAGTTTTTAATATAACATTGCATACTTATTGGCATATGCAAATGACTGCGTTAATCGACTGTTAATGCCACCCAATAGACTTTGGCAATGATATACGGATTGAGCGAGCAACTGTCGCTATAATTCGCAAGCAATTCCAGCCGACAAGTCCACAATGGGGAATTCAACTTGAACGATGGAGGCAGAGCAAACCAAATGGATGCGAATGGATGCGAATGGCTGCGAATGGAAGCGAATGAAAGCGACATTCAAATAATTTGCATACATTTAGCTCAGAGTCGAGCGGATTATTTAATAATGAAATATTTTTCGGGGCCTTTTGGTTGTGCAATGAGAATTTAATTAAAGCTGCGCTCAGCGCCAACAGAGAGACGGGGACAGGCAGGCTGGCTGGCAAACAGGCAGACTTGGCTGCCAGCAAAGGCCGAGCAAACAAACACTGAAATGGATACAAATACAGATACAGATACAGATACGCATGCAAATAATGCTGGGGAACGAGATAGAGCGAAACACGTATGTACATAAATATGCAGATTGTTCAGAATTTCAATTGAAGTTTCAGCTGCTGAAACTACACGCGGATTTTGTGCCTCTCACCTCCCCCCACTCACTTCTCTCCCTCTCTGTCTCTATGTTCGTTCTTTCCACAACTGCAATTAAAATTCTTAATCGCATCCATTAGCCAGACAGACAGACGGAAGGACAGACGGACAGACAGACGGACAAGCTGAACTGATAGTCATAATTCAATGCAAACTCGCCGGGCGAGGCAACAATTAGAGCCCATTAAAATTGTATCATATGAAATTGAAGCGTTAATGAAAATGTGTTGACGTCCAATGTCGACTGGGTCCCCTCGAAAATGAAAAATAATGGCAAAGCGTGGAGAGAGGGGGAGGGGAACGAGCAGGCGAGCGTATCAAATATGAATAGATGCAATTAAAAAGCATTCAGAGTGAAATTGCAAAGCATTTCATACCTTATTTTTTCAAGCTTCTTCTAGCTCGCCTTGTGCTCTCGTAATTGCACTTCACGAATTGTACAAGTGTACACACACACACACACACACACACACATATTTATATATCTGTTAGCTGTGATCTCTCATCAAGTTACACAGGAAATTCGCTTGGCTTTCCATTTTGCGTTGCCTACTTTCGGGCGCGCGCAAATAGATGACAAAATTTGGCGTCCGTTTTTAATTTCGTTTCCACCAAAAAAAACGAAATGAAATAAGGTTTCAGCTTGGTAATTGAAGCAGCACCAAAAAAAAATGAAAAAGGTTCAAATTTTCTCAAATAAAAAACAAAAACAAACACAATTTTTAATTAGTTTGCACATTGCGGTTTCCAACTGCAGTTCACATTTCATTTTTCAGCGGTAACTACAAACAAAATTGCTTAATATAGTCTGCAGATTGATAATTTCTAATAGTGTCTTTAAACGAGCAAGAACTATTATGGAAAATTACTGTTAATTTGCTTAGGTAATTTTTTGATTAATTTTATGTTTTCTCGCATTCAAACAATTTGTAATTTCTCCACCACAGTAAACAGTTCTTAGTTAGAGACTACACTTCAATCAGTAATTAATGAATCAAACGAGGGTAAATAAATCATATGAGGGGGAGGTTCTTTTGTATTTAGCCGTTATTCAGCCAAATTTGAAAAATATTGTAAGCCAATGAAGAAAAAGGCAAACGATCTACTCGTTTAATGAGCTGGATTTGCTTTTCATACGAGACTTTTAAAGAATGTCAAGGCGTCAACTTACAGGAACCTCTGTGCTTATTATAATATCCACAATTACAGGATTTCAGTCTTTTTTAGAAAGCCCGTTTCGAATGAATTTTGATCATTTCTTTAAATTAATAAGATGCCTTTCTTAAAAAATTATGTGCGTAATGATTGTTCAAAAACAAAAAAGTGACTTGGAACAACTTTTTGTCACTTTCACTGCACTTAAAAATTATAAATAAATTACTATAAATGCTTAAGTTTTACCGGGAACGCTTAAAAAGGTGTTTCCTTCAAAAAGCTTCTTGCATGAGGTAAATTAGATCAGTAGATCAGGCGCTAGTCTTGTATTAATGCCATGTTATGCGCGTTCAAAGTCTTTAGAATGTTTAAACTTGCACTGGAGCATGTGGATTCGAGTCTCTCTCATAGGAAAACTATGCATAGAATTTATATATGCACTTGCACACTAATTCATTAATATATAGCTTCAATTATTTAAAAAAAATTAAAGTTAAATTCATTTGAATTTAGATTTCCTCAACAACCTAAATAACTTTAGCTGAAGTAAATTCTTGTTCCTTTTGAAAAGTTGGGTAACTTTTGCTTAAGTTCGCTTAACACATTGCAAATCTTTAACTTCACTTGAACTGCATTTGAAATGTTGCACAGTTCACAATTACAACCAAGCCAACTTCAAATGATTTCGAAATCACATTAAAATGGCAACAAATATGCGTAAATTTGAAAACAAACTGATCTTGAACGGAATTCTATTGCAAAGTACTCACCATTTATGGACAGTTCCGGCTGCAGGGCGAAGTTCGTTGGATGCCACTGTATAAATTGTATTCGTATTTCGTTTATGTATTTAACTTTGTTTTTGGTTCTCGTTTCTTTTTTTTTGTAACTTTGCCACGCAAATTGTTTTGTGCGAAAAGTTTTTGGCCAAAAAGGAAATTAAGCCCAATTCTTGGCGACGAAGTCCTTTAAATACTTTCGAAAGTCATTAGGCTCGTGCGTCGCATTTGGCTTTTCAATTAATTCGATCTATGGAAATGTTCTTCAAGTGCTTTCCCAACTGCTGCTGCTGCTGCTGCTGCTGTTGCTGCTGCTGCGGCAATAAAAAGTAAGGGAAAATCGAAAAATAATGCAACCATAAAGACGACTCAACCGAAATCGGAATCGAAGCGAAATGTGAAGGGGGACAGCGAAAGAAAAAAATAAACTCTAAACGAAATTGCGCGAAATTGTTTAGCGGCCTTTTGTTTGTGTCGTTTTTCAGCTGTTGTTGTTGCTGTTTTCGGGGGAAAGAAAGTATGGAAAATCGCCAAATGAATTGGGGAAATTCAAAGACCGTTACTGCACTTACTGCTGCCATTCACAGGGTACACCGAAAAAAAACATTGGCAATTCGACGAGATCGACGAGAAGCACAACAAAAAAAATTTGTATATAAAGAAGAAACTCTTCTCGCTGTTCGAGAGCCTGCGACAACCGGCAACGCACGTGGCACGGACTAAGCTGCTGCTGCTGCTGTTGCTGCTACTTGTGTTACGACTGTGACTCTGACTATCGATGATGATGCGATTGCAAATGCAATTGGATGCGACTTGTCGACCGCTACATGCGAGACCACGACCTCGACTGAGCCTCGACACGAGCGACAAGTCGCAACGTGCCCAACTACTACAGCCTCTGTTCGCTGCGACTGCGACTGCTACGGCCACTGCTAACTGCGACTGCTACGGCCACTGCTACTGCTATGCTGTGACTGCGACTGCGACTGCGACTGCGACTACGACAGCGACCACGACCACGGACAATATATTAAGGAGACGACGACGCCCGACTCGCTTGGCTGCACTGCTTCGACTGACAACTGCGTCTGAGGCTGAAGCGCTAACGTTGCCCAAGTGCGTCCATAGGAAAGCCGAGCGAACACGAGCCCGACACGAAGGCAGTCCAACAGAACAGCACAGAACAGAACTCAGCTGTGCCAGCATCCGTACAGCAGCAGCAGCAGCACGTGCAGTCGCAGCAGCCGAGCAGCATCCGAGCCGAGCATTAACAGTGGCCTTACTTGCTGTTAGGCGCCATTCTGTTAGCTTACATTTGCCGGAATGTTAACAAATGTAAACAAAACGAAACGAAGACAGACAAAGCTGTCGCTGTCGCTGCCGACGCCAACGCAGACGCGACGGTGCTGCTGCTGCCACTGCTTACGTTTACTTGCCTTGCTTAACTGTTGTTTCCTTAACCCTCCTCGGCGCCTTCCCCTTCCATTTGACTCTTCCTTCAGCATTTCACAAGAATAATTAAACTGCACATTAACCGCTGCAAATTTTTGACGTTCTCTTACTATACCGACTACCTAAGGATTACAAGAGTGTTATAACTTTATATATAACTTTATATATATGTCTGTAATAAATATTCCTTATCACTCATACTCAAAGTTTGTCCGGCAGTGGCCCATAGAAAATGTGAAATACTTGGAAGACAAGTTCTCAAATTTAATGAGATAAGTACAGTTAGTCCTGGTAAAATCATAGAACACACAGATCAAAGTTTTTTTTTTTTAATTTTCGACACGCCCCCTTCCAGAATAAATTTAGGATTGCACTGTTTTTAAGGCACCTCCTCAATCTTTTCTGTGCAGTCAATCGGCCGATACGTTAAGTCTGCTTTTCTTTTTTAACAAAAACGATCGTTGTCCCGCTCTGCCCGTTGCAAGAAGTGCGAAGTAGAAGCAAAGCTAAAACATAATATAAGCAGGTTGACAGAGCGAAGAACGACCGCACTGCAGATCAGGAACACGTTGCCGTAGGCTGTCCAAGCAGTGTACTGCTTACTCAACAGAACACTGTTCGCAAAACAGAAGCAATTACTTTATTTGGAATAAATGGAAGTATTTTTCTATTTGTAATTCAAATTTCGCCAAAACTAAAGAAGCTAGAGACAGTTTAGTTATTTCTTATATTAAACCTTTTACAGTTCGTACAAAAACAGTTTGAAATAAATCTAAAAATAAGCATTGTGGCGCCGAAGACGGAGCGTTTTCAAAAGTTTATTTAACTGTTAACTAACATGTCATACATACATATGTATGTTTAACATTTCGTTACATTACACCTTTACAGTCATTTGCAAACATTTCGTTCAGTGTGGAACACATTGAGTGGCTCAGCTGAGTTCACAACCCGAATGTCAACCATAAAAAACAAAAGATTTTAGACCTATACACAACTTGCTATAAAAACTGCTGTCCCAAAAAGCTTTCCAAAATAGCTTTCACAATTGGCATAAGCTGAACGAAACATTCGTTGAGCTAAATCTTGTACCTTTCGTTCCAAAGCTCAGCATAGCTTTTTTATTGAGTTGCTGCTCTGGTTTATTGACCTTATTGCCAGAGGCTTTCATCTTTTGTGGCAAGACAGTATCGAATAGATTCCTGTGTGTGTGTGAGTGCGTGTGTGTGTGTAGAGCCGTGTGCCACTTTTTTGTGGGGGGATGGCCTCATCTGTGAAGGTGAGAAAGCTTCTCTCCGACTAGAAATTCGCCTAGGAAATGCCCTGTCATTGCTATTCCACTTATTGTGTATCTACTTTGGAGTGCCGTAAAATAACAATAAAACAAGAAGGAGCAGTAAATGAAGAGAAGAATACACTGAGAAAAAGGATGGGAATATTAAAGCAATATTTTATTTATCTGTTTATTTATTTGGAGATTGTCTGTAATAGATTTATTTTATATGGAGACTTTAAATAGATTTGTAGATTTAAATACAAAAAAATATATGATAAGTGAAGTTAAATAACTTAATTTTTAAAAATAAATTTCGGAATAATATGTTTAATATTGATATGTATTAATATGCAGAAGAACACATCTTTGATCGGCCGATTTATATCAAAATTAGTTTTATTTGAAAAAAATACCACAACTGAACTGTTCTTTTGTAATTTGTTATATCGTAGTTTGTACCATATATCGTAGTTCATTGACTTTCTAAGCTTACACCAATAAAAAAATATAAAAAAAAAATATATATACATATATGTATATATGTATATATGTATATACATAAATATATTATCATACACACTCTGAATAACACATACTATACAAACAAATGCATCAAATCAAATTAAAAAAAAAAATACGAAGACTTATAAATTTAATAAATTTCAATATACTAAACTACTCGGCATTCCAAAAATGGTCCTTAATTTTCGTTAAATCTGTAGAAAAAATTTCAATTTGAAACATGATTCAGTGTGGAAGGGTTGATTAAATACTAGAAGTTTAAGTACCCAAATACCTGTTTTTTTTAACTTTTGTCTACTTTATCTAAATTTATAAGTTCTATACCATTTGATTATAAATTCAGTGTATCAACTCCCATAATCAAAAATAAAAAATATAATCTAGATTCACGTCTTCACTTTCCTTAGCTTTGCGCATAAAACATGTTTGTTTGGGTTCCTAAGTTATTCGACTTTTATTTATGTATGCTAAGCTCTTCGAACTGGTTTCTCTTTATAACTTTAAACTAAACTAAAATAGAGTTTCTCTTACTAGCAGTGCACTTTGAGTGTTCATCAGGCAACACTCACAGTACATTCAGTTCTCTTTAAATGATTAATTATGATTCATTAAAATCAACAATGAGATGCAGCAAGATATGGTTAAACTTATCAGTCGCTTATCTGATGTGGATAATAAAGCTGGCAACTCGTTAAACGAGGCCTAATAGGCCCATAAAGACACCCGAAATACACACTCACTCACACTCGCACTCACACTCACACTGACACTCATTGTGTGCATCAATGGGTCAAATAATAATTAATAATAATTACAAATTGAATTCCGTATAATTTTGCATAAATTACATGAACAGCTTCATTTGGCAGCGACACCAACAACAACAACAGTAGCAGCAACAATATGCCTATTCATTATTGTATTCACTTTGGTATTCACATTCGTATTAAGTGATTAAAGTCCGAGTGTCTGCGAGTCATTGTCGCAGACTGCACATTAGTTGAGGGCATTAATAATCGTGGACGGGGAAATACCTATAAACGAAAGAAAGTTGCAAAATGCTCTCGACAAATTCGATGGCGAGCCCATTAAAACTCGAATAAATTTATCGATTATAGCAACAACAACAGCAACAATAATAGTTATATGCAGACAGTGCTGCATTTACGACGTCGTCGTTAATTAGGCAGATGTGCACATCGTCATCATACATAAATAATACTCAACCCACACACACACACGCATAGACACAGACAAACACATGCAATATTTACCATCTATATATGTATGTATATATAATATATATGTTTTTTATTTGCAGATCAGCATTGTGTTTTATTTGTTTTCATTATACGCGCTTCGCGTATCTTTCACTTTGACCCTTTTTGTCGAAACAGTTTCTGTTTCTGTTTCGGCTTTAAACACCCGACGGAGATTTGCATAATTAAATCATTTAATGTGGTTTGCCAATTTGGCGAATTAAAGATTCAGTTGCGATTTAGGGAACTGCGAGTGCCTGATGCCTGTAAATACCCTGTAAAAACTACGAATATACGCTTTGATACACTGTACATCAAGTTATTTGTAGCTTACAATTTATTTATTGACCCAAAAAACAAATCTCAATATAAATAAACCAAAAAAAACTTAAGAAATTCAAGAAATTTAATTAAAAAGCTCTAAAAAAATACCCTTAGTAACAAGACAATCCAAAAAAAAAAAAAAAATACCCTTGGTATTTCTAAACAATTCTACAAAACAAAAATCCTTAGTAACTCAAAACAAAAAAAAAAAAAAAAAATTACCAAGAACAAGACAATTCAAAAAAAAAATACCCTTAGTATTTCAAAGCAATTCTACAAAAAGAATTTACCCTTAGTAACACAAGACAATTACTTAAAAAAAAACAAAAAAATTACTCTTAGTAACTCAGCTAATAGTAAAGTCACCCCAATAAAACTTGGTATGCAAGTGTAAACATATGTTTGCTAACTACTTCCATGAAGAAAGTAAGAACTCTCTAAAACCTAACCTCACAAACACAAAACTAATACACTCCCAAAGTCTAAGCCTGACCTATCCCAGCGCAACAGCTAGTCACACTTACTCTGCCCTCAACTGGGGCAAGCTAATGCGAGCAGTAATAGCTCAGACCGGTTTGGCTGGACCATCAAATTCGCACAGCTTTTGGCAATGGCAGAGCATAATACCCATTAGCTTTGTAACTCACAGATCTGCAAAATTCGCAAAGACCAAACGACTGGCCGAGGTAATGGTAATGGGTTTGGTCTCGCTTCAGCCAGCATGCAACAGCTGATGATCGGCGCCCGTGGCATGCATCACATTTGAGTGCCTTATCGGAGACAAAGCCTGGCTGCAATCCAACCTGGCTGGGCTCTTTGTCCGCCTTGGCATGATTAATTGGGCCTCTGATTAGGGGCAAATTTGAGAGAGAGCCATGGGATTAAGAGCGACAATATTACGACATTACCCACTCGAGACGGTCTCTGTGTGTGTGTGTGTGTGTGTGAGTGTGTCTTGTTGACAACTTTCTGACTTTCGAATGCGCGGTATATTGGTGGCATGAATACACTCATGCACTCATGTGCCACTCGAGTGCAATTAACTCAATCCCATAATTCACAATTCCCGAAATGATGTATAAAACTTTAATTATACGCACATTTCTATGGCACCGCATACGTAATGCATTCGATACGCTATCGAAGGCAAATTGTGGATGAATTATTCGCCAAGTGATTCCCCGAACTGAACGAGTAGTACTCAACAGCGTACGTACATAACATAAGTGCATGCGTATGTATGTATGTATGTATGTGTGAACAACCACATTAAGACCACTACAGATGCTATGCAAAAAACTTTTTGATTTTTATTTTATTTTAGTATTTTAAAAATCGAAAATATGTATAAATCATAATGGAAGCAGGTATACTAACAACTCCCTTCGAGTTTCTTGTTCATTATACCCTGGCATAAGGTGTTTAATATTGGGCGCATGTTTGCTACACACCTTAACAGAGCAGACAGTTTAAACCCTTTAAATAATATATATTCATAATCAGCGGCAACAGAGAAGTCAATCTAGCCATATTCGTCAAGTCTCTCAGTCAAAAAAAAATCAACTTATTACCACCTTGATGTTGTTCCTTTATCTAGAAACACTTAATTTATTTCATCATAATCAGTCAACTTTATGCTATAGCTTTCACAGGAACAAACAGTCAGTAATGAAGTGGTTCATAAAAAAAATTTTAAATGTTTTATTCAGCTTATATACACGGAGTTATTATAACTTAGCTACTTAGGTAAACATAAACAATGTTATACAAGTTTGTTTCATTATAAAAAATTAGCATAGCAGCAGACCTGTATAAATTGCAAACAAAGTCTGTAAGGGTATACGCTCTTCGAAGTAAACCTTTCTTTCTATTCTTCACTAGATTAATGAGAAATATTCGTTAAACAGAAAATGTGTGAAGCAAAACAGAAGCAAAACTTTTTGGTTTTTTCTATTCCCTCAAAATTCATGTGAAAGTTTGCAAACTGGCGATGAAATTTGCGCAAAATTAAAGAAAACCCCAAAGTGTTAAACGCGCATTTGCTGCTCGACAACTAGTAGCCTTAGTAAGAACGAGAATTCGACCTGTACAACATAGCTAAGTAAGAACGAGAGTTCAAACCTTCTATTCATTGAGGAAATAGAAGCTGAGTGGTAGAACTAATCATCTACTCATACAAATATCTCTGTATTTATTTATATATGTAAAACTATATAAAATTTATGGATTTATCTGTTTACCTATACAAAGAAATATATTGTGTCTTCCTTTCCACATCGAACTATCTATCTTTAAAGCATAAAATGAACCTTGGTAATAATCTAATAAAAGATACAAAATTAACTTTTAGGAATTCATTTGCCAAGATAAAAATTATACAGCGTATTATTTTTACTTTATTCTTTATATTCTTTACATAATTTTTATATATTCATGAGCCGAATCATGTGTGATCTTAAACGGTTTCTTTGAGGTTAGGCTGTACAATTTACCTATAGTCAAAGTTGACTTTAGGTTTACCTTATACCATTCAACACAGATCTTCATGCACATGACGACTTACCACATCATTGGTCTTCAAGAGATTCCACAACTTTAATTCCACTGCTGCGTTTCGACTTTGCATAATCCCAAGATTTGCTTTGGCGGGTCGTGAACTTGTTTTTGGGTTCACCACAGCATCGCATCTGCATCTTCTTCTTCTTCTCATCTCCCTCTTCTGCTTCGTTGTCTTCTCCCACTTCTTGCCCACTCTCCACACATTTCACTTTGGCTCGGGATGCCGTATAAATACGGCGAACGAGCATGCTATCCATATTAGTAACCAACTAAGCCTCAAGGTTTAACCTCATCCAACAAGAGCTAACGCTGAACCCAAGCAGAACCGACAACGAGATGAAGGTGAGTCCCAGTTACCTGCGTGACGTACACGGCATCCTTCAGCTCTGCCTTCTTTCCAGGTGTTCGTTTGCCTTATTGCCTGTGTGAGTCTCGCCCAAGCTGGCTTCCTCGGAGGCGGCGGTGGCGGTGGTGGCGGCTACTCCGGTGGCGGTGGCGGCGGCGGTGGCTGGTCCTCTGGCGGCGGTGGAGGCTACTCCGGTGGCGGCGGCGGTGGCTACTCTGGTGGTCATGGCTCCGCACCCACCATTGTCAAGGTGATCCACGAGGAAGGACATGGACACGGCGGCGGCGGCGGTGGTGGAGGCTTTGATCACGGTCACGGTGGACACGGTGGCCATGGACACGGCGGCGGTGAAGTCAAGATCGTCAAGGTGATCCACGAAGAGGGACATGGGCATGGCGGCGGCGGCGGTGGTGGCTTCGATCATGGCCACGGCGGCGGCTTCGACATTGGCCATGGACACGGCGGCGGTGGCTATGAGCAGGCTGGCGAGGTCAAGATTGTCAAGGTCATTCAGGAGGCTGGCCATGGTCACGGACACGGTCACGATCATGGTCACGGACACGGCGGTCACGATCACGGTCACGGACACGGCGGTGAAGTGAACATTGTTAAGGTGATTCACGAGGAAGGCGGCGCCATCGAGCATGGACATGGTGGATACAGCGGCGGTGGCGGCGGTGCTGGCTACGGCGGCGGCTACGGCGGCAGCTATGGCGGCGGTCATGGTGGTGCTGAGGATGTTAAGATCATCAGCATCATTGGCGGCGGCAGCAGCGGCGGCGGCGGCGGTGGTGGAGCAGGCGGCTGGGCTGCTGGCGGCGGTGCTGGTGGCTGGGGACCAGGCGGTGGCTCCGGCTGGGATTAAGCTGCACCACAGACATGCACATGCACATGCACCCCACTCCTACTCCCACATCCATCCACTCCCACCATGTGATTTGCCGTGGCAATCGACTCACCTGTTTCTGTTGAACGAGTTGAGCAACGGCATTAGCCTTGTAGATGTTGTTACTATATCTGTATATCTGTATCTTTGTATCGTTAAGTTGTATTTTTTTTTCGAGTATGTGAATTGAATCGTTTATTAAACGTACTCACAACTATGTTGGAAACCAAAATAACACAGCGACGCATCATTGCATTGAGCCCGCGGGGACAGCCTCGTTGCGTGGCTGAGACCTTGGTGGACCCGAGTGACCCAACTGAGTGCAGAGCTCTGCAGGGGTAGCAGCATCATTAACAACGTGCTCAATTGAGCCAATCAAACAGTTAATTGATATTTTGTAATCTTAATAATCTCATCCAATCATTATTCATTATCATCTGCCCCTGCTGAGAGATCGCAGACCGAATGTCTACAAAAGTCAAGGAAATCTGTTGTTGATTCATATCAAAATCAATGGAAACTTTTGAGCTGAAGATGATGGGGAAGTCTTCTTGGTAAATCATTAGAGTCTTTTGAGTGGCACTAAAGAGCACTGACTGAGAGCAAAGCAGACAGTTAAAATCAGACAAAACGCAACAGTCGGGCTGCACCGACAGTAAGATACCCTTCGCTCAGCTTGGAAAATCATTACAAAAACTCTAATAATTTCAAAGAAAAAACTTCTGCTTTGTCATTCTGGCACACATATGCACGCACGCACGCATGGAAAAACTAAAGCATACTTGAAAGGGCAGGCAAACAGTGCTGCAATGTTAAGGTGACTTGCATAACATCTGTTTTTGTTGTCCGAACAGAGTGAAATTGAAGGGATAGGCAGATATTTTCATTAGCTTAGTATATGTTGGAGTCGAGAAATTGTATCTTTTATATGTCGCTTAAAAAATAACATTAAAAATTATATGATTGATTTGCAGTGACGGCGGGCATGGCATCCAACATTTGAACATAATTTAATTTTCTCCTGACATATGAAATCCTTCATGTCAAATTTGGTGTCTCTAGCTCTTATATTAGCTGAGATCAGAGTGTTCATACAGACATACAGACAGACGAACATGGCTCTATTGCCTCTGCTGGTGATTCTCCTGCCTGTCGCGCCTTCTTCTTCATGTGACATACACTTACACAAAGTTGGTATACCCTTTTTGACAATGTTGAAAGGTTTAAAAAGAAACTAACTTAACTAACTAACCTAAACTAAGTGAATCTGCTGAGTGTGTTGATAGCCTACACAGAAGAAGACTATTCAATTATGTCTAGATGACCTTGTCTAAATACTTAAGTCTAGGTCTCAACTAAGTAAGTAAACAATCCCACAATCAAGTTACCTACATAATATTTAGAGTGTTCTTTTTTAAACACAGACACACGTAAAGTAGGAACAAAGAGAGAGAAAGAACGAAGGAGGCTTGAACTCATGCCCAAGCTAATAAACCTCACACATTGGTTACGCATTGTGCAGATACAACAAATGGAAATGATACACCTTAACCCGATAACGATAGCACGATAGCACGACAGCACTCATCTGTCAGCCAAGTCGGAAGCTTTGATTTAAATGTGGCCCATTAATATTTTGCCATGCAGTGAAAGGCGTCGACAAACTTAATGCAATATATATGTAGGTCTAATATAATATTATGGATACCCCTCTTCTACTGACCTCCACTCCAACTCCAACTGAGACTCCGCTCTGCGTTTGTTTTTTGTGTTTTGTTTTTGTAGACTTTTGTTCGTTTCTTTGCCCCTCTTTGTGTACTGCATGCATATTAAGTTAATTGAATAAGTTATGAGATCCCGCAGACATAATGGGAGTATGGTACGGGAGTGTGGTACATATGTACCCATGTCGCTGCCTGTACCTACGCTTAGCTGGCCTAATTTGCGGCTAGACTTGCAAATGCTGAAAACTTTCCGAACAAATTTATCATTTTGTCTGTTCGAATGTGTGTGTGAAAGAGAGAGAGAGAGAGCGCCGGAGGGGAAGGTTGTGTAAAAGTTTTTAAACTCAACGCCAGCAATTCAAGCGAGTTAGTTTTATAAATATAACTAGAGGGGAAGACAATTGAAATAGGTGTGGGGGGAGGAGAGCAAATGTAAAGGAAACATAACTTGAACATCTATTGAGATGATGGGAGTCAAACTTTGTTTTAAACTTATCTGTAAACTTTAGACAATTGTAACTCTCTAGACAAGCTGAAGAGTCTTCACAGAGGTCAAGACATAAACAACAAGTCATGCCACTTCAAAATGCAGCGGGTCATTCAGAGGTTACTTAAACATTTTCAATAGTACTTCTATAACTTATGAATATTATGCAAGCTCACATTTTACAGATTTTTCATTTCATTTTGTTTATTTAATTTACAGGTTGCACAAGAATTCGATAATCAGCTTCATATGAGGCGAACTACTTTACACTTCTGTGTGTGTGTCGGCGCTGTGTAAGAAGTTTATATTTATTTGTTACACAAATAAATTAGAAACCGGTTTTGGGGATTAGAGGCCAAAAACTTTGACTAAGGGTTAGAGGTTCGAAGTTCGAATAGACCCAAAAGTGAACCCTCATCAAATTATATATTTGTATGTTATTTGTAGTTTTCGAAACTGAAATTGATATATTCTCTCAGTAGCAAATTGCATAAACCGAGACTCGTCAGACGGCTCATTGTGTTTCGTTTATAATATTTTATATTTATGTTATTTGCTACGTAACAAGAGTGCCCACTGATTATAGGCTAGACACAGTCTCGGGTCGCCCCGAGAGACAGACAGTGGCCGAAATGTTGAGGGCGAGATGTCGTGACTGCGTGAGATTGGCGAGCTTCCGTCTGCACCAACGTAGAAGAAGACGCAAACGAAAGACAAAGCAATTAACGTGGCCAGAGAAGACGGGAAAATTGGCTAGTCGCAGTCGCAGTCGTAGTCTACGCTGCCATCCGTCAAGTGTCGAAGCGAAGGCCAGCTCCCCTCCCTGTGCTCTGGGTTGCCACGGGCTCTGTGGGCCTCTGGTCTCGAAAGGCAGTTCAATTTTGTGGGGGCCGACAATTAATATGCATGCCGGGTGACCCCTTCGAGCATCGTTGGCGGCGCTACATTAATCGAAATTGAAACAAAGCGAAGCCCTAGCGAAGCTATCGAATTGCCGCATATCTGATACTCTTCTCTTTCGGATTGACTAGAGAGTATAAGAAGTGAGACCAATTCAAGACTATGTATGGATGTTGATATATGATGGCATTTGTTGAAATACAATAAGAAGAAGTTCTTTACTTAATGGTTGATTTTTTGTTGTACAAATGTTAATGAATATATATTTGTATAATATTATATGGGGCTACATCAATCGGACACCTTTCCCTTTTCAGATCTTATAACCCAAATTAAATATGATATGATTACATGAGATCAGAGACATAATGGAACTAGTATTATATTCTTCTTAACTAACTATACAGTGCTGTATTAAGAAGAACACTATTAAACATTATAACTTGCATTTAATTTAATCGATTTCTACACGTTACAACTCTTTGTAGCTCTCTTGCAAGCTGTAGATGAATTAGCTGCCTTATGAATAGTCTCGGATTGGAATACTATTCATATTATGAATTAAATTTCACTCAATTCAAGGCATCGTATTAATTTCCAAGATTTATAGTTCAGCTCTTATATAAGTTTTATTTTTCAAGTTCAGAATAACTTAATAGTTTTAAAATGCATTGAGTTTTTATCTTGATATCTTTAGTTGCAGCTGAACCAATTTAGAATAGTTGCAGTGAGTAATGATCTGTACTAATATTGTGTATAATGTCTCTTTATTTAAATCAGTTTTTTCAGTATTGTCACTCGAGCTAAATAACTTGGTTAGAATGCATATTGAAGCTACTTATCTAGCCAAAATGTTTCCCAAAAACAACGTTTAAACAAAAAATACTAATTTTACAAAAATTGGTCGTTTAGCCATTTATATAAATCTCTATTATATCTCTGTATTTATGTCTGCAATTCTTTATTGTATATCTTTATTAGATCTATATATTTATTTATCTATATTAAAGATCTCTACATTTATATCTCTGTATCCCTTAATTCTTTCTTTAAATATTTTTTTGATTAGATCTCTACATTTATATCTTTTTATTATAGGTTTCTACATTTATATCTCATAATCTCTTCATTCTATCTCTTCATTTTATCTCCCTAGTTTTTTTCTCAACAATATCTCTATATTTATGTGTCACTTAATTAGCCAGCTATTGTAATAAGCATAAATAAATAAATATAATCCGCACTTATGGTAACTTTGCTTATAGCAACCATGAGTTGCAGGTTGTAAGGTAACTCCCCCCCTGGGGTTCAAGTCGGTGTTAGATTTGTTTTTGAACAGTTGAAGTGGCAAACGCGGCGCTTTGGCGCCTTTGTTATGCTGCTGAGTATATACTTATCTGTATCTATATCTGTTTATATTATATATACTGTATATATATTGTGTTTGCTGTAAGTTTTGATGAATTGCATAACGAGGTGGAGTGGACTGGTTGCGACTGCGTAGACCAGCGACCAGTTGCGGGCGAAGAGCGAAGTCCGAAGACCCAAAAAGTGAAGATGAAAGAGCGCACATTGAAGACTGGAGAGGGGAGGGGGACTGGTGTGGATTGTAAGATTGTTAGATTGTAAAGTGGAGCTGCGTTTGCCGGGGGCGTTGGGGCGGGGCACGTTGCATGGGCTAACTTTTTGATGATGGCATAATCCGTTCGGGCGTCGCGTCGCGTCGCGTGGACAAGCAATTAGAGTCTCATGCATTAGCATACAGTTGTGGCCAAAAGTTGATGTACCTCTCTGCATGGGCCTGAACTGAACTGAACTGAAATGAACTTGTTGTTGTTGTTATTGTTGCTGTTGCTGTTGCTTTAGTGTTGCTTCAGTGTTACTGTTGCTGTAGCTGGCAGCATAAAAGCAACTGTTTGCACGCTGCAGTGGCACAGTTGAAGCTCAGCTCTCGTCGCAGTCGCAGCGCTTCACACCTCGCACACTCTCTCACTCTCACACACAAACTCTAAGCCGACCAAAATGAAGGTGCGTCCTCGAAATATCGCAGCAGGAGTTAGCGAATTTCGCAGTCAAGGCATTGAGCCTTTTCTGATTTTATTTTTTTTTTTTTGTTTAACAATTATTCATTAATAATTTCACAGTCAAAGTGTTTAGCCTTTTCTGGATTTAAAAAAAAAAAATTTTTTTTCTAATTTTTTTTAATTAAACATTCAAAGTGTTCAGTGTTTTCAGGCTCTTTTAAATTTTTTTTTTTACTAATTTCACAGTCTAGGCATTAAGCCTTTTTTAGCTCTTTTTGTAATTTTTTTTTTTTTTTTTTTTTTTGTAATGAGAGTTTTTAACTCTACAAGTGTTGCTTCTTATCAATTAAAGTGTTCTGTTAAAGTGTTACGCGAAGTGTCCTCACAGTACCCTCTCTCCCCCTCTCTCTTCCACAAAGGTTTTCGTCTGTCTGCTCGCCGTGTGCAGCATGGCCCAAGCTGGCTTCCTTGGTGGCGGTGGCGGCAGCGCACTTAGCTCCGGCTGGTCATCTGGAGGTGGAGGCGGTGGCGGTTGGTCCTCCGGCGGTGGTGGTGGCGGCTACGGCGGCGGTGGCTACGGTGGTGGCCATGGCGGCGGCGGCGGTGGCACCGTGAAAGTCATCAAGGTCATCTCTGACGGTGGTGCTGGCGGCGGTGGCTACGGAGGCGGCTATGGAGGCGGTCATGGCGGCGGCGGTGGCTGGTCCTCCGGCGGCAGCTATGGCGGCGGTCATGGCGGCGGCTATGGCAGCTCTGGCAGCGTTAAGATTGTCAAGGTCATCTCGGATGCTGGTGCCGGCGGTGGCGGCTACGGCGGCGGCTATGGAGGCGGCCATGGCGGTGGCTGGTCCTCCGGCGGCAGCTCTGGTTGGTCCTCCGGTGGCGGCGGCGGTGGCTACGGAGGCGGCTATGGAGGCGGTCATGGCGGCAGCTCTGGCAGTGTGCAGATCGTCAAGGTCATCTCTGAGGCCGGCGGCAACAGCGGCGGCGGCGGCGGCAGCGGTGGTTGGGCTCCTCAGGGCGGTTGGGCCCCAAGCAGCTGGTAAACCCAGACCAGCTACAGCACCAGCTCTGACCCAACTCGTTGTTAAATGTTTTTTTTTTACCTTCCCTTCTCTTCTATGTTTTTCCCGTTGAGCCTGAACTCAACTTGTAAATACTCATTACATTAAAAAGCTATCAAACAAAAAGCAAATGGAAATTGTTCAATTCGGCGCTCGATTCCTTGGGGGAAAGGGGGGACGAGGAGAGATTCGTTGTTGCAGCTGTCGCGGGTGTTGTAAACGAGAGTAATCGAAACAAGAGGTGTATTGCCGGGGGAATTAATTTCAGCTGACCAGAGGTGAGAAATGCTGGAGATGAGTTCGATTTAAAACCATTGCAAGGTGTTAAAAGAGATGAGAGCAGAGAGAGAACGGGCATGAAAGGTATTTTGTACGGCTTACTTGCAGGCGATGCCTTGGCAAGCAGTGTCCATAAAATTACACAGGCCCACAAAAGGGTCTAGACCTATAAGAGACCTATACATTATTTTATTTATTTATTTATTTGAAGTCAACTAAGGTCAGTAAACTACTTAAATTAAACAATTAATTAAATATAGAACAATAACATTTAACTAAAGGTGAGGAACTTAAATAGAAAGAAACAAATTTAACTAGAATTTATTGAATTCGAACGGGGTAAAAAAGAAAAGCCGTAAGTAATATGTGTTTTAGGTCACGGTACCGAAAACTAAAATTTTGTATATTCCTCAGAAATGAACTTAAATTTATTCTTTGTCCGTTTCCCTTCCAGTTAAAGTCTAAGTTCTTGAATCTCAAAATGTAAGTATAATATTGTTGGTTCCAAAATTAAAGCAGGTCATGAACAGGTTTATCTTATACCATTGATTACAAATTCAAAACTAAGCCCAAAAATTTGAATAACAACACCTTTTTTTATAAACATAAAAAATTTTAAAAATTTTCAACATTTTAGGTTTTTTTTTTTTTTTTTTTAAAATTTTATTTTTTTTTTAAATTAAAAAAAAAAAATTATTGAGTGACTGTAAAATATTAATATGCAAGATAACTCTATAATACTTTCTTGCTTTTAACCTATTTCTCAACTTCTGCTGACTCATACATACCCTGTAGCATTTACATAGCTGAGCTTGCGCTAAGACTCCTTCCAAAGTTTGCGCTGCCACTTTGCCCTTCCACTACCGAGAACACATTGGGGCAGGTCAGTCAAGACTTGAAGACACCTTGAAGCTGTTTGAGAAACGCTACAAGAAGAGTACAAGGGCAGGAGGAAAGGTGGGGAAATGTGCATAATCGAGTTGTTTTGCTTTCAACTTGCGAGTGCCCCCAGCTCAGAGTCGCGTGGCGCAAGTGGAAAATGGAAAGTGGAGCAAAAGCATTGACGGAGCTGTGCAAAGGAAAACATGTTAAGACATGCTCATGCAAAGGAAGGAAGATAGCAAACTGCAGAGGACTAAACCATCAACAAAGAGAGCAAGGACGGAAAGGAGGAACCTCTCGTTGGGGCATGCAACATTATGGAATGCGCAGCCCAAGGTTATTGCAGCATTGCATTATGATAAATTATGACACATTATGATGTTCTCTTTGTGATGCGAAGCAAACACATCAAGTGCTGCTGCAAAGGTGACTGCCACACTGCCACACTGGCAGTTATTGCTATGGCCACGCCAAATGCCTCAGCTCGGCATGGAACGAATTATGAAGGAATACTGCTCGAAATTTCATTCCATCATTCCATCATTGTTCTTCCTCAGATGCCGCAGTGAAATGAGCGCGAAAAGAGAATGCGAGTGCAGATGAAGCGGAGTTAACCGCGACTTTTATACTTCTTCTCATTTCCCTCATACTTGTACTACTCTTCCTCATTGTCAGCCTCCTGTTTCTCTTTTTCATCCTCATTTTCCTCATACTTCTTCTTCATTGCCCTCCTCTTCTTCGTACTCCTCCTACTCGTAACCTCCTCCTACTTATAACTACACCAGCTAGGGTAGAAGGGTATTATAGCTTTGTGCCAACCGAAAACGTATGCAATAGACAGAAGAAGGCGTGGCACATGTCACAAACTCTATATTTTATTAATCATCATGAACAGTCGAGTTGATATAGCCATGCTCCTCCACCATCTCTGTGTCAGTCAGTATTTAAATCTAGAACAAAAGTCTAAATTTTGCACGCAGTTTAAGTTTGTTTAACACTTTGTCCACTCCCCCTTTTGCCGCCTTAAGTCGTTAGAGACTGAATTCTAAGCCTAGTTTTAATGCAGAACAGTTCATTTTTGGTATACAGAATAATTATCGACGTCTAATTGATTACTGAAAACTTGATTGCGATTGGATAAGTAGAACAGAAGTTATTCAATAAATAATTTTAAGGAGTCACTGATTTCCAAGCACCGCAAAGTATGCAACACAAAATACAAAATAAGTTAAATATTTAAGAAATCATTTTGGTTTGGTGCGTAGCGGATGTATCAAAGTCGCGCACACTCAACTTTAGCTTTCGTGCTTGTTTCCTTCATCGTGCAACTCCTACTCGTACTCTTCTACCTCGCCCTTCTTTTTCATGGCATCATTCCCCTTTTCCTTCTCTTCTTCATCCTACAAGTTCCCTTCTTCCTCATCCTACTCATCATTCTCTACCCCATCCCTTGACTCCCCTTCCTCCTCCCTCTCTCCATTGTCCTCAGTACTCGCTTTCCCAGTGGGTCTCCGTCTCGAGGTCGGGAGTCTTTAATAAGTTGCACAAAGGGCGCAAAGTATGCGCTATGCGCGCTGCACGACAATGGCGCTGGCATCCGTTGCAGGTTGCAAGTTGCAGCTTGCATGCAGGCAACATTTCAATTATCGTCGCTCCTCGCTGCAGCTGGACAGCAGCATCAAAGCTTCCTCCGCTAGGAGCTGTGTCAGCTTTGAAGCCCACGAAAAGCTTTCAGTCTCGGCACTCAAAGCTGAGCCGTCGACTGATTGCTCTGCTGCGTACAGCAGCAGTAATGGACAAGGGGGGTGGAGTGGAAGGAGAGTGTTGTCGGTTGCACAGCGGCGCCATGTCAGCCTGGGACAGGGAATCAAAATCATAGCCAACTCCCATACGAACCTCCCCCGTTCCTTCCTCCCTCTGGGTAGCTGCGTGTAAATGTCAAAGTCAGAAAGTAAAAGTGCCGAGTCATCGCCAGCAGGAGCAGGACGCACCCGAAAAATGCAACAAACATTCGAAATATGCCAAAAAGGATTCAACAAAAAGAGGCAACCAAGCAATTCGGTTACGTCAATCAAAAAAAGACTTAAATTATATTATTGAAATGGAAATAGAAATGGAAATTGAAATGCTATAAATGATTTGTCACCTGCACAATGACTAGCTATATACGTATGTCTGATATACATATGTATATGTAGGTACCTAGGATTTAGACTCATGCATGAATGCATTCAAGACATTAAATTTATCATTCACCAAACAAGTGAGTACATAGTGTGCTTTGAGCCACTGTGCTCATTACTTTAAAAGGTGCCAGGTGTAGGTACTAGGTACTAGGTACTAGGTACTAGGTACTAGGTACTAGGTACTAGGTACTAGGTACTAGGTACTAGGTACTAGGTACTAGGTACTAGGTACTAGGTACTAGGTACTAGGTACTAGGTACTAGGTACTAGGTACTAGGTACTAGGTACTAGGTACTAGGTACTAGGTACTAGGTACTAGGTACTAGGTAATAGGTACTAGGTACTAGGTACTAGGTACTAGGTACTAGGTACTAGGTACTAGGTACTAGGTACTAGGTACTAGCTACTAGGTACTAGGTACTAGGTACTAGGTACTAGGTACTAGGTACTAGGTACTAGGTACTAGGTACTAGGTACTAGGTACTAGGTACTAGGTACTAGGTACTAGGTACTAGGTACTAGGTACCAGGTACTAGGTACTAGGTACTAGGTACTAGGTACTAGGTACTAGGTACTAGGTACTAGGTACTAGGTACTAGGTACTAGGTACTAGGTACTAGGTACTAGGTACTAGGTACTAGGTACTAGGTACTAGGTACTAGGTACTAGGTACTAGGTACTAGGTACTAGGTACTAGGTACTAGGTACTAGGTACTAGGTACTAGGTACTAGGTACTAGGTACTAGGTACTAGGTACTAGGTACTAGGTACTAGGTACTAGGTACTAGGTACTAGGTACTAGGTACTAGGTACTAGGTACTAGGTACTAGGTACTAGCTAAAGGTACTATGTAGAGGTACTTGCTATATGTTCTAGCTAAAGGTACTAGGTAGAGGTACTAGGTAGGTAGTTTACAGGTAGTGACAAGCACAGTCCCGTACCGTAGAATGAATGATACAGTATATATAAAATTTATGTATATGATAAATCAGTATGTGGTACCTTGTTCACAACCCTCTGCTAATAAAAGACTTTAAAAGACAAACAGATTTAGTGGAACTTTCGTCCTCTATTTCCTACCCGTTCCTTGCCTTTCCTTATCCTCCTGAATTGACTCATTTCATAGTAGTTTTCAGTTTAACCATTCACTTCCTGGTATACTCATTTCAAAAAGGGTCTCAATCAGCAATCAAATTTTTAATCAAAGTAATAAGTTAATTGTAATGATAATAAGAATGATATGAGTAAGAGTAGAGAATTGTTGCTCTGAACTTAATACATTCATGCAGAATTATAATATGTATATATATAAACAGATTGTATAATATATATACCTGTACATACCTGTTGTACATGAATACGTATATCAAATGCTGAAACTAGCCTAGCAAACTTCACTCTCTCTATTTGTTCACTGGCAACAAAGTTACACAGAACTCGCTTAAATTGCATTTGGCATTTGGTTAATGGAATGAAAAAGTTGCAACATACTACATGCCCCCACACACATCAGCAGAGGAGATTATGTAGGGCCAGCGCTGCCGGACTCACTTTAAATTGTACGTCAAGTGTTTGGCGCGAGGTTAAACTGATTTATGGTCGAGGGATTTGACATTTGATAGTTGCAATGTAGTTAAGTTATCGCGAGAGAGATACGAGTTGACTTAACTACCTGCCCTAGTAGTGCTCTAGCTAGTATCAGTAAACATTACCTAACTGGCAGTTAAATGTTATGCTTAACTGGCAGTTAAATGTAAGACTTAACTGGCACTTCAATAATGGAGATACTTGAGAACTTTGGTGGGCAGTAAAGTCATGTCTTTCTCTTAATTTAACCTTTTTATGGAAAAGAGTTTTGTTAAGGTAATTTAATTATAAAACTGTGCTGAGCTAGCACCTCTTAAACAATTAACCAGCGTTTTAACAGACACTTCTAAAGTGCATGTGAAGTTTAATATGAACATTCACGAAGCAGTAGTTTTGAAAGAAGTGAAACGAATGAGGCGAAGGAGGAGGATGAATGTGGAAGTGAAAGTGATGCTCAGGCCAAGAAACTAGAGACACTTGAAGCGCTGCCCAAGTTGCCTCACTGCCTGCCTCACTAAATGGGTCAAAAAGTCTGGCCAACCAATTAGCCGTAGTTGGGTGAAAACTTTGCCCAAAATAGACGGGAAGGGGCTGCGGTAGAGTGGAGCTAGAGGAAGAGGTGGGGCAGTGCCAGAGGTAGATAGGGTTGCGCAGGTACTGAGGCAGTGGCAGGGTTAGGGGCAGGAACGAAGGCTGTGTAGGAAAAGCAAGGGCAAGGAACAGCGGCAGTGCCAGGGCCAGGGGAAGGAGCAGAGGCTGTTCCAGGGCAGCGTCAGAAGCGCAGCTCATTAACAGGAGCCGCTGCATACTTTTAGGCTGCTCACCTCAGCGCGCTGACCCCACAGCAGCAGCAGCGTGCAAATTTATTACGTATACGCAACGTATGCATGTGTGCATGCGCCTGTTGTTGCGGCAGCTCCAGTTTAGCGAGAATAACTCACTTTTGACTTGAATAGAGCTATAGAGCAAGCACATCGAGTAAACAAACAACAGATGTCTCCATGTCACAGCCCAGATATGCCTGCGAAATGTGTCTGTGTGTGCATGTGTGTGTCTCTGTCTGTGTGTGTGTGCCTATACGATATCTGGAATGCAAAATCGACACCAGCGCCGCTTTCATTGTCTGTGCAGCCTATAAATACCGCCAAGGCACGCGGGCGCATCGCAGAATCGAGGCAATATCACAAGCGAATACTTATAACACACCACGGCCACGCCCACAACGCCCACATGACTGGTCAACACGCCCACAATAGCCGGAACTATTGTCTGCTAGTCTGTGTCTGCGCCTGCACCCTCCTGATGCTGCTGCCCGCGGCGAGTGCCCAAGGCTACTGCGATCCCTCCCTCTGTCCGGCCGGAGCACGGCATGTTGTCTGCGGCAACAGCGGCGTAAGTAGCGACACTATAGTGGGCGGTGGGCAGTGAGAAGCGGGTAGGAGGTAGGGGGAGAAACATTTATCGCCCCAAAGCAGACGAGGAGTTCTTGCAAAACTCATTTTGATGTTTATCGCTTCTCCCAGCCGCACAGAGCAATCGAAATCTGTAAAAACTTGCAGAAACAATGGGGAATAGGTTAGACTATGAGTTGACCAGTAATAATAACTTAATTTAGGACATATTCGTTTTGTTCAGCGCATCTTGAAAAGTATATCCGTAAACACAAAGTACAATATATTTATATATTCTTTGTCATCATCAACAGGGAATCAAAGGCGATTAAAGTCATGCCCGTCCGCTTCTGTCTGTCCGTCTGTCTGTCCCTATTTCTACTCGTCTGTCTTTCTGCCTTTCTGTCTGTATGTCTGTCCGTCTGTCTGTCCGTCTGTATATTTGACTGACTGTCTACACGCACCTGTCTGCCAATCCGTCTGTCGATCCGTCTATGTTATCTATCTATCTGTCTGCCTGCCCGTCTTTCCATCTATCCATCTATCTGTCTTTATGCCTGTCTATCTGTTTGTCCGTCTGTATCTCTGTTTGTCCATCTGTTTATCTGTCCGTCTTCCTTTCTGTCTATCTGTCTATCTGTCTGTCTTTCTATCTATCTGTCAGTCCGTCTCTCTGTCTATATATTAGTCTGTTTATCTAAATATCTGTATGTCTTCCTGTCTGTCAATATGTCTGTCTGTCTATCTGTTCGTCTGTCTGTGTCTGTATGTCCGTACATTTCTCTGTCCATCTGTCTGTCTCTCCGTATGTCCTTCCGTCTGTCCAAGCACTCATCTGCCTATCAGTGCGGCCGTCCGCCAGACTTTCCCTCTATCTATCTGTCTGTTTGTTTGCCTATCCGTTCCTTCAACCGTCTGTCTGTCCGTTTCTCCGTCCGTCCGTCTGTCCGTACATTTGTCCGTCCGTCTCTCTATCTTTTCAACTATCTGTCAAGTTGCCATTGAAATAATCAGCCAAAATCAGGAATAATTTTTCATATAACTGAACTTATAATTTATATCTTATCCCTTGTATTCCTACTCAACTCAATTAAAATCGGTCAACTATAACCTACAGTTTATATAGGAACAATCAGTTAGTATACAATTAAAGACCGTCTAATGTTTCCTCTGTTTATGTAGCGCTTTGCGAGTGGATGCTCGGGTGAGTTTGTGCCGATCGATGCGCATATTCCGCTTATCCTGCAGCTGCACAACGAGAGACGCAACCTGATCGCCGGCGGTGGCTTGAGTGGCTTCCCCAGTGCGTTGCACATGGCCACAATGCAGTGGGATGCAACACTGGCACAGCTGGCTGCATACAACACGCTGCAGTGCACCATGGCACACGATGCTTGCCGCAATACGAACACATATCGATATGCGGGCCAGAACCTGAGCGTTCTCTTCACGCGTAGCGGGGATATTGGTGACTATCTGCGGCAGCGCATTGCCGCCTGGTTTGATGAGTATCGATCGGCGACCAGTGCCGATGTGGAGGTGTATCGACCACGTGGCGGACCGTAAGTTACTCAGTGCTCGTAATCGATTATCGATATATATCGATTCAGCATACGTTTGTCATTCACAGTCACATCGATAACACGATAAATTTAAGTAACCACGTGCTGTATTATCGATATATATCGATATATTTCTATTCCTTTATCTCGATATCACGATGCATTACCTTTGCCACTTACAGTATCATCGATATATATCGATATATTTCTACTGACATTTGTTATAATCGATATATATCGATATATTTCCACTGACATTTGTTATCATCGAATATATATATATATCGATAAATTTATTTTATCGCAGAGTCATCGATATCACCATACGTTCCCTTTGCCACTAAAAGTATCATCGATTTTTAAGTTTGCGATTCAGATTGTTATCGATATATCGCTACATTACAACATTGCTACCTACAGTATCATAAATATATCGATAATTTCCCCTTGCTACACATTACAGTATCATCGATTTATCGATACATTTCTTTTCCCTTCCACAGTGCCATTGGACACTTTACGACTATGGTGAATGAACGCAGTGATCGCGTTGGCTGCGCCATTGCCCGCTATACGGATGCTATGGGGGTCAGCGGAACGCTCCTGGCCTGCAACTATGCAGTCACCAATGTGCAGAACAATCCCATTTATCGTGCTGGGCCACCAGCCTCCGAGTGCCTGAGGGGTCGCAACCCGAACTACACGAATCTCTGTTCGACTGATGAGGTCTACAGCTACAACACCTGGGCGGGCTGATGACTTCCCAACAGTGCTGCCAATTTAGCTATTTTCTCGCTAGATTCCACTATTGTGTTGCCTGCGAGAATTATTGCTGTTTCATAATTTATTTTGTTTATTGATAGAACTCAATTTATCACTAATTTTCTGGTTTTTTTTTTTTGATTAAATTTTAAAATTCGAAGACGCAACAGCATCGGTAGTGCAGTGCACGCGAATATTATCTGATCAGACTGCTTCGTGGATCACACACATCCGGGACACAAATGGGATCGTGTCTTGGAAAACAACAGCAGTTTTTTTGCATTTTCAATTTGAAATTAGGGCTAAATCGAACGATATAGAGACATGCTATTTTTTCCAATCTGTTCAATAAACAGGCTCGCAATGAGTTTTGCTCCAAAGTTTTGCCCGTTTTTTCATCTCCACTCACTTTTCCCCGCCTGAGAGGGCGGAGCGACAAAAACACTCAATTTCCCCTGCGGCCAAATAAACATTATTGTGGACCCCCTATTATTCCTGTCCCAAGATTTTGTTAAAAGCTTATTCGGTACTTTTAAAATCCTTTGGAGACAGCTTTGCTTGGGTATTTACAATTGCCCCGACTTGGGTAATAAAATGTCCTACTAAAGATCCCGCCAATATCGTAGGTGCAAGCTTTCAATTTTTATCCGTACTAAAAAAGACTGTCCTAATTTCCCAAGGTTTTTTAAAAGCTAAGTTAAGTTGAAAGGTATTTATTTATTTTATGCTGCTATAATTACATACAAGGTATATTTTAATGTCCTAACACAAATGTACTGCTTTTTAATCCCTTAGGATTTTGCAGGGAAAGAAATATTATGATTAAATGCCATAATTGGCATGGGATATTTTTATTCCTATTGGCGATATATCCTAGTAAGGAATTTATGGAGTTTCAATGCTATAATAAAAACAACCCGCTTGGCCTTTTGTATTTCCCTTGTGTAATTTGATTGACGTACTTTGAGTCTTCGCTAATTCAAATTACGTTGCGGATTTAACATTACAAAAATTACCATATCACTTTTGTCAAATACAATTTCAAACTCATGCAATATGCCGCCATTTTTCATAGCATGCAGCTTCTGTTCGGCCGCATTTGCAACCCTTATCGATATCCTGCATAGATACGCGAAATTAAACCGATATCCTGCTTAATGATTCAGCAAATAGCTTTCGTGTGGGAACACGTGAGCTCGGATTCGAATTAAACTTTGGGCGCTAATCAAACGAAATAAAAAATTACAATTTTAATTTAACTACAAACTGCCAATAAATTTATATGGCAACTAGTTGCCAACTTGCAATGCGCGCATCGCACAATTGGCTAGAGTCTGATTCAAGGGGAAAATAAAAGAACGATCGCAGAGTAATCGGAACTAGAAATTAGAAGTAGAGGGACGATAACACGTCGATTACGATTTGTATTATAGGCAAGGTATGATTACCAGTTTTCTCGATAAGCCTCATTACATTTTTTCTATCGCCTTTATTTTATTGTAACAAAATGAAAAATACAACAAATCGCAACCTATTAAATCGTACGAAGTCAGACGAAGACTACACTATGGCTACTGCTCGAGCAGATTGCGATACTCGGCTAGGAGCTGCTCCTCCTGCTGCAGCGGCAGATCGAGATAGTCCTGATCGTTCTGCTGGAAATCGGCGTGCAGCCGCTTGTACGCCTTGTAGGCCTCCACTTCCTTCTTGGTCTTGTGCAGCACGGCATCGATGAGCGAACCCGACACCGAGGCGCCCTGCGAAGTGGATGCAGTTGCATCATTGCCAGCACCGGCGCCACTGCGTGCCAATTGGGTAACACGCTCGACTGTCTGCAGCAGCTCCTCCTCGCTCTGCATGGCCTTGAGCAGAAAATCGGTGGCCTGCTCCAGATTGTTGCGTGTGCTCTCTAGAGCAGCACGTGCCGCTGGCTCAGTGAAGCCCAGTTGGAGCAGTGCAGCAAGCTGCATGTTATCGGCACTTTCCGTTTCCGGCAATGTGGCACGCAGCTCAGCGGCGTTTGACTGCAGTAGTTCCAGCTAATGGAGGAGGAATTAAGTCAAACTGGAGATCAAAGGAACCATTGATTGACCACCTACCGCTCTTGGCACATCGTTCTCAGTGCGCTTAAGTGCCGCCGCCGCCAGGCGTCGCTCGAAGCCCATCTCGGTGAGGGTGCAGACACTGCGCGGATTCACCCATTCGCTGTCCTTGGTCGCCTGCTTCGCATAGCGGCGATGCATGGCCCGCTCGGCCTTGGAGTTCTTGCGCGCCTCCGCCAATTGTTTCTTGCGCTGATGGATAAACTGCACGGCACGCTCCACATCACCCGAGCTGGAGCGCAGCGCCAGTCTGGCCTCAGCCACATCGAAGCCCATCTCTACTAGGAAGACCAGTTGCTCGTCATTAACCTTCAGCTCGTTGAGCACAGCAGCTGCCGCCTCGAAGCGCTCGTAGGCGGCGTCACGTCGATTCTGATGGAAGAGCACAACGCCCTGCAGCAGATGCAGACGCATGATGAGTGCACGCTCTGGACAGCCGCGTCCCTTTAGCGCATACAGGCGGGAATAGTTCTCGCCATAGCTGCGACGGAAGCTGCTCTCACAGATGCCCAAACGGCGATCCGCATCCGGCAGCTGGGAGACATTCTTCAGACAGAGATAGCACCAGACGATGTCCAGGTTGAGCAGCGCATAGTTATCGACAGTCTCCAGGAACTTGGAGTTGCACGAGTTGAAGTGCTCGTCCGCTTCAAGCAGCAGCAGCAGCGCCTCCTCGTAATCCTCACGACGCATGGCCGAGCGAGCCTTCTCGCAGTATCCCATGCCCATGAGCAGGGCACGATTCTCGGCAGGCGGCAGAAACACCGGATTGCCGTCCTGGTCCTCCATCTAAGAGAGAGAGGGAAAATGGAAGTGAGACTTGGTTATGTGGAAGGAGGCGCATCACTAACCTCCATCAACTGGTTCTGCGAGGAGGCCACCTTCTCCACATCAGCCTTGATCTTGTTGATGCGCTCGTGCAGTTCCCCAGTCCGATTGTCGCCCTGCCCGCCAATGATCACGATCAGTTGTTGATTGTTCTTCAGCTGCTGTGCTGCCAACGTGGCATTGGGAACAATGATGCGTCCGGCGCAGATGCACTTTACATGATTGGGATCGCTTAGCTGCAGCTTGGCCGCAATTTTCTGCTGCAGCGTGGAGCCCAGCTCGTTTAAATCACACTTGATGTCCAGTATATTGATGGTGCCGTTGCGATTGTCGATGCGTCGCACCTTGAATGTGGCCAGGCCCGTCTCGTTGAACTCCCGCCTGGCTGCCAACTTGCGCAGCGCATTGTCCTGCAGTTCAGTGAGGGCGCACTTGCAACGCGTTGCGTCGATGCTGAGTTGCGTGCTGTACTCGTTGGCCAGCAGCTGGAACATGGAATAAGATTAGCACGCAGCTAGCCCAATCTTCCTAGTTGCTTACCTCAATCGATGCCTCAATGCTGCCAAGTTCCTCGGAGTAGTATGGTTCCTCCCACAGCTTGACGCCTTGGGATTGGAGCAGCGCACGCACCTGGTTGAATATGTTATCAATTTGTGACATGTGGAAGCGAGTTTGCGTGACTGGCTGACTGAAGATGGGGGAAAATGAAAGATGACTGCGCACGTTTTCCGTTCAGCCTATCGCAACCGCGGTTGTGAAATTCAATTTACAGCAAACAGCAGCAGCATACACGGCAGCTATAAGTCTACAATGGAGCGACACGTCACAAAGAGGGTGTAGCACATCCAAAAATATACATTATCATCATTAAATTTACTTCACACCTCTTTATTTACCTCACAGTTGTTGCTCTTCTTTGTTTTGATTGAAAAAATGCGTTTTTGTTTTGATTCCAGTGGCACTATCGATAGACGCAGTATTTTCATCGATTACCACAACAAGCAGCTTTTTGAATGATACCAACAAAACTCAATTTGCATTAATTTCAAAAATTTCTAATTCAGACACAAACACATGCACGTTACAAAACATGTACTATTTTTCTGAAAGTTTTTACGATAAATAACTTATTTGAATTACAAAAGAAGGTGTGTTTGCTTTGTTCAGTTTGCGATAGTTGTGTAATCGAATTCTAATGACAATATATCGATGACGAGCGCAATCAGCTTTTGTCAGCGATCAAAGACGTTGCAGTCAATTTTTGTTTTGGTTTTTAAATTCGTTACTGCGTTCTTTGTAGTTCTTTTTCTACGTTCTATTTTGACAGAGACAAAAACAAAAACTAGAATGAATGATTTAACCAAAGAATGATGCGGCTTTTAAACATTTATTTAACATGTGTATAGTATTCTGACGGGCTGCAGACTGCACCTGCTACGTTTCGGATGAGCGCGTCCAGCCACCGCTGCCGCTGAGGGTCGGCAGAGGCGGAGGCAGCGGTTCCTTAGCTGTCAAAATGTCGGGACACCTGACGGCCCCATAAGGGTGGTTTGGTCGTGGATTGCATCTTGCTGACCCGCGCTGCATACTTATTTACCAAACAGTGACCGTGCCGGCAACATCAGCAGCAACAACAACGAAAAAAAAAACAATAACAGAAAAGAGGCACAACATTGAAACAACGAAGGGAAACAAAAAAGAAAACAAAACAAAAAAAAAGGGGCAAATAACATAGAAAATTATTATGATTGTAATTAAAGCTGAGTCTGAAACTTAAACCGATGCGCACCAAATTGCAAGTGTTAAAAATAAAAAATCGAAAAAAAAGAACGAAATGAAATCAAAACAAAAGCCAACTGCTGCTACCGCCGGCAGCCTCAGCGCACGTCAACAGCAGCAGCGCAGCAGCAGAGGGGAAGAGGACTCAACTAGGCATTGGCAGCGACGCGACGCAGCGCAGCCAACGCAATGTGAACGCGAGCGCAAGCACGAAGCTGCACGCAAAGAGAGAGAAGCGCAGGCGCAGCTGAGAAGGAAGTCGACAGTGACGCCAATGCGAGACAGAGCGAGACAGCAACAACAGCAGCAGCAGCAGCAAAGACAGTCAAAAAGCCCATCAAGCACTGCCGCTGCCGCTGCCGTCGCTGCTGCTGCTGTCTCTGCCTCAGGCTCTGCCACTGGCAGCTCGGACTCACTGGACGAGGCTGCGCAGCTGCGACTGCAGCTAGAACACTTGGCGCAGCTGTCGGAGCACGACTTCGAGCGGGAGTTTCGCAAGTGGATGGCGCAGGAGGGTGTCGAGGGGAAAATACAGGCACACCTGCGAACGGAGCTCATGCAGAGCTTTCACAAGACAGCGCTGGGTATGATGCACTTGCTCCTACTCCTCCTTCTCTTACTTTCTTTCTCTTTGGTCAGGTCAGCTGCTGCGCAAGGCATCCACAGCGTCGGCGTCGGCAGCACCGCTGACAGCAGTGCAGAGCAACTGCCTGCTGCTGTCCCCCATGACGCTGGCGCTGCACACGCTGGTCGCCGAGTTTCTCTACGTGCACAACTGCCACTACACGCTCTCCGTGTTCTGCAGCGAGACGCCGCATCGCCACACGCTGCCGGACTTCGAGGAGCGGAAGGAGTTTCGTTTCACCTCCGACGAACTGCAGCAGGTGCTCCAGGCCATGCTCGGCGAGCAGCCGCCGCAGCAGCAGCTGAAGCCTCACGTGCTGCGTCTCTATGACGAGCAGCAGCAGGATTCGCTGCTGCTGGACTGCTTCAAGGCGCTGGCAATGCCTCCTTCTGTGGCCACGGACTGCACACAAACTGCAGCCACACTTTGCCTGCAAGTGCACAGCGACTTGGACACCAGTCGCCTCTTCCAGGCGGAGCGGGAGCAGCTGCTTGTTGCCGGCGAGGCACGCACGCTCTATGTGGGGCCGCGTCTCTCGCAGTCACTGTACGGCGTGGAGCAGCAGTTGGGTCAGCTGATGCGCCACATGCACGATCTCTGTCGCTCCTGTGCGCCGCCCGTGGAGATCATCTCACAGCCGGCGTTCGAGCAGCTGCTGCAGCAGGAGCTGAGCGAACGACAGCGACTGGAGACGCCGTTGCCGGCGGGACAAATGGCCAGCAAACTGCCGGAGCAGTACCAACAACAGCCGCAGGCACAAACACAGTCACAGTCCCAGTCCGCGTCACTGCCGGGAGCAAGGCCCCTACAACTGCCCACGGATGGTATGAGTGCGGTGCCCAAGCTGCCGCATCTGCATGTCGAGCAGGTGGCCAGCCTGGCCATGGTGCAGCAGGCGCTGCAGCAGTTCCAGCAGCAGCAGATGCCGCACAGTGTGCAGGCGGCGCTGGAGCGCATGGAGCTGTTTGTGGGCGAGCTGGCGGGCTGCATACAGACGCTGAGCAACGTGCTCAATCTGGCCATGGAGCAGGAGTATGCTGTGGGCAGGCACAAGGGTTTCAAGCTGGGCTACCGCGAGGGATTCGCTCACGGGCACTTCATGGGCATGCAGGAGGGGGAACAGCAGCAGCAGATGGAAAGGATGCAACAGCAGCAGCAGCAGGAGAGGATGCAGCAGGAGAAAGTTCAGCTGCATAGCACGTCCAGCCAGACCAGCCAGCAACGCGCGCCGGTGAAGCTGCGATCGGTGATCAGTCAAACGCAGCTGACACGTCGCCGGCACAGAGGCACCAGCATGGATACCCCGACGCCAGCCAGCCAGCTGAGGGATGCAGCCTGCCAGACGGCGCCAGAGCCAGAGCCACCGCCGCGTAGCTACGAGCAATGGATCTATGAGATGCTGCACACGAGGAGCGGGCAAATCTTTCTGGAGCGCGTCGAGCTGTCGCTGAACAAGGCGCTGGATCTGCAGAAGCAACGGCTGGACGAGCTCTACAACATCAAGTTGCGGCATCATGCCGAGCTGCTGCGTCTCAGTCGCAGGCAGAACTCCTGGCGGGTAAGTTACAGCTCCAACTTCTCCTTTAGCTCCTCTTCTACAGCACCTTCTACTTCCTCTTCCTCCCTCTTTCTACTTTTTCTTCTACCTCCCCCTCCAAATCTTTCTCTTTCTTTACCATCTCCTCCATCTTGTTATTCTCCTCCTTCTCCACTTGCTTTTCCTACTCCCATTCCCCTTTTTCTCCTTCTCCTCCGTCTCCTTCATTCCCTCCACCATCCTCCACTCCCAGCCAGCTTCACACTCATTGTAATCCCTTCTCCAGGCACTGTGTCGTCATGTGGAAAAGGAATCGCACTCAATGGAGGCACGTGAACTGGTGCACAAGATCTTTCGCCTGCTGGAGCACTACGAGGCGCATCATCGCCAGCTGGCCGAGAAGATACAGCAGACAGAGCAGGCGGCGGCGCATGCGACACGTATACAGCCTGTGTGGACAGACGACTCCATGGAGGCACCCACTCCCGGAGCTCCGACCTGCCCCATAACTCCCATATCCACCACCAGCTACACAACGGACTCACTGCATCGGACAGCATTTGCAGCACCTGGAGCTGCCTCTGCCCCGCCTCCGGCACGCTCACATGCCACTCGTTCCGCTGCCGTGCCGCCTGCTCCAGCTGCAGTTGCTCCTCCAGCTGCAGTTCCTCCTCCAGCTGCAGTTGCAGCTCCAGCTCCAACTGTATCTTTTCTGCCTGCTCACGTACCCGCCCCTCATCCACCCAGGCCGCTCATGCACCACGTGGCCACCAACACCGTCAATCACAGCCCCGAGCCCCCTCTCCGAGTGCAGCCACCACCTCCTGCCCCGCCCCCTGCGCCCAGTTTCAATGAAGCCTTGCTCAGCGCCAAGTAAGTACAGTCAAATCCTGAGTTCCTTGCCAGCAATTTGCCACTAATTACCTTCTTGCCACACAGGAGTCGCATGCTGCAGCTGGAGCAGGAGAGCGCGCTGCTGGAGCAAAGCTTTCTCAGCTATTTGGAGCGTGAGCGCGCCCAGAAGCAGCGTCACAATGCGCGCACACGGGAGCGTCAGCAATTTCAGCGCACCATGGACAGCTTGCGGGACTGGAAGCGGACCAGTGAGGAGCAGCAGCAGCAGCAGGCACCAACAGCTGCGGGAGGAGGAGCAGGAGGAGGAGGGGGAGGCGATGCTGAACTGGAGCTGGAGCTGGAACTGCAGCTGGAGACGGAGCCGGATAGCTACAAGTTCACCAATGCCATTGCCGAAGCGCGTCAGAAATTGCTCTCCAAGCTGCAGACGCCTACCCCGACACAGATTCAGGCGCAGTCCCAGCTGGCGCCTTCCAAGCTCATCGAGCTGGATCAGGTGCAGAGCGAGACTCAACTGCTGCTGCATCGCGTGGAGGCGACACTGGCGCGTGTCTCCAAGCCGCCCAGTCTGCAGCTGCAATTGGAAATGGAAATGGATCCACTTAGTGGTGCCACGCTGGAGACATCGCCGGAGCAGCTGGGCGATGGCGTTGCTAGCCGCAAACTGCAGCGTTCCATGGCCAAGATGCAGCAGCTGTTTGGCTACCAAGAGGAGCAGAAGCAACAGCACCAGCAGCAGCTGCAGTCCAAGCCCAAGCAGAAGCAACTCTTCACAGCTGCACTGCGTCCCTGGAGTGCACCCACCAGCAAATTGCAGGTCAGCTTCCTGCACTCGGTGCGTCCGCATACGGCACCCAGCAGCCTGACAGACATGGTTAAGCCTGCTGCAGTTGCTCCAACCAATTTTCTTGGCCTGCTCGATGCACTCAATGATGGCAGCGACACCACAGCC
Organism: Zaprionus africanus; assembly: GCA_018151435.1. Classification (NCBI taxonomy): domain Eukaryota; kingdom Metazoa; phylum Arthropoda; class Insecta; order Diptera; family Drosophilidae; genus Zaprionus; species Zaprionus africanus. The sequence continues at coordinate 6,425,414 of JAECXB010000076.1, forward strand.
AACTCCAGCAGCCTGACCAGCCTGGAGAATCATCTTACGCCGGGTGTGGGTGAGGTCTATACTCAGCTGCTTGGCCAGGCCGGCGTGCCAACACCATCGCCTACTTCGGACACTGGAACCTCCAGTCCATCGTTGTCGCACAGCCAGGAGTTCTGGAGGCGCATGAATCTATGATCCGAAGTCGATTTTAGCTTTGCCCATGCAATAAATATTGATAAATTAGTCAGATTTCTAGTTCGTTGAATGTTGTGCAGGATAAGGTTGGGCTACATTAGGTTGGGTTAGTTGGGTTAGGTTAAGTTAGATTAGGTTAGTTGGGTTAGGTTAGGTTAAGTTTAATAAGGCTAGCAGGGTTAGGTTGGATCAATTTGCTTAGTTCGATTAGGTTAGGTTAGTTAGGTTAGGTTAGTTAGGTTAGGTTAGTTAGGTTAGGTTTAGTTAGATTAGGTTAGGTTAAATAAGGCTAGCAAGGTTAGGTTGAGTCAATGTGCTTAGTAAGATTAGGTAAGGTTAGTTAAGTTCGGTTGGGTTAGATAAGGTTAGGTTCATTAGGTTAGATTGGTTATTTTAGGTTACGTAAATAATCTAAGGTTAGGTTAGGTAAGGTAAATAAACGTAGGTTAGGTTAGTCCAATAGGTATAAGGTTATATGTGGCATCTGTATAGCATCTGTATAGCATCTGTATAGTAAAGTACTCCTTTGTCGGTATTAGCTTTATTTATGCAATAAATATTAATATATTTTAGTTTTTTTTTTTTTTTTTTTTTTTTTTTTTTTTTGGCATAACGAACTCGAAAGAACTCAACTCTAGGTGGCATAAAATACCATTTGCCACGCCCATTTTAACGCACTTCTAGTAGATTACTCGATATTATATTTTAATGCAAACTGTATGAACAGAATCTTAGATTATGAACAAAAAGGGAGGTTAGTCGAATAGATAAAGGGATACATCATCTGTAGCATCAGGCTGCAGGCCCTTCTAGTAGATATATCCACCGTTGGAGCCGTATTTGGTATCCAGGCCGCTGCTGTAGCCGGTGGTCACAGCTGGCAGATAAGTGCGCGAGGGCGTGGCATAATTGGTATACTGAGGCACGGTGTAGCCGGATGTGACCAACGGGTAGCCTGAACTGTAGCCCGATCCAGTGCTGGTATACCCAGAGTTGTAGCCCCCCGAGCCAGGGTAGACCGAATTGTAGCCTGAATTGTAGCCCGAGTTATAGCCCAATCCTGAGCCTGAGCTGTAGCCCAATCGCGAGCCGGAGCCCGAGTAGTATCCACCGCCGCTGGAGTAGGCGCTGCCCGAGTACGAGGGATAAGTGGAGTAAGAGGGAGAGGGTGGTAAATAGGTGCGCGATAGACCCAAATGGGAGACATCGGCTGCGCATAGAGCCAATAAGGCGATCACAACACTAATTATGGCAATGGAGTTCTGCAGAGATGAAGAAAAAAGAGGGATTAAAAGTGAAAAATTATTATGATTGATTACATTATGATCAAGTTCAATGATAACTTGAAAATAATTTATAGTATTTTTGAAATTCTTCATTATTTTCTTTAATTAGGCTTATTTTGGTTAGCAAACTTGGTAGACGAGTGCAGAAATACCCTATAAAATCACTACCAGGACCTTTATAATGTGTTTAGAGTATGAAATTAAACATATATCTTTGATTATCCCAATTTGACTAGCTAGAGTGATAAAGCTTAGTAAATAAGTGCACAAATATCCAAGAAGTGTTTTGCCAGGACCTTTACAAAGTATTAAGAGGAAACAGTATGGCTAACAGCAAAATATCTAAACAATTTCATTAATCTTTGTAAGTAGACTAGCTGCAGTGAGCAAATTGAATGACTTAGTGTTGAAAAACGCTAAAAGTGTATTGACAGGACCTTTACAGTTTATTTGTCACATCAAATAAGATATAACACAATTTTTACTAACTCCATTTTGAAGATATCAGAAAAGTTAGGGCCAAAAAGCAGTTCGCATAACAAGTTCTGTAGTACCTGAGCAAGTAGAAGCTTTCCAGTATTCTTTTTTTATCATATTTTGATCGTTAATAAGCTGGATCAATATTTGTATAACCCCTTATCCCATCTTCCCCCTAATACTTGCCATGTTTGGGTGAGATGTGCGTTAATATTCCTGCTAGGCTGCTGCGGCGAAAGATGTGTTATACTCTCTGGGATAATGTTGCCAATCGACTGTTGCTTGCTGCGCCTGCTCTGCGATGTTTTATACTCTTCAGGCAGATAGAGAGACCTATAGACAGACCTGGCCATGTGTGTTGGGCGCACAGCGGAGATTTTTACAACTGCAAAATGCTCATTACTCAAATCCGAACCTGAATCACTTAGAAATACTGTTTAGTTATTGTTGTGACGGATCCCACGATCCCACGACTCATCGGCAACAAACACAGGGACAGAGAGACTGACAGACACCCAAGTGCGAGGAGAATCCAATCCATTTGTGTGCGACGAGTGCATTTTGGTAGTTTTATTTTCAGCGGTTGTTTTTTTATGACCCTGCCACGCCCGAAACTCCCTGCAGCTCACGCCCCCTCTGCTTACCTTCGGTTTTGCCTTTCTGCCTCCTCTCTACCCCCCAACATCGTGCGAAACATCGTCGCGCGCTCTTTTTCTTTAATTATACAAATTAGATTTTGTTAAATCTAGCTCTGTTTGTTTGTGTCTCCAGTTGTTTTTTCCCCCAATTTCGTTAAGTGCCCTTGTTGCTTTTGTTGCTGTTCTCTTTGCACTGTTCGTGTCTGCTTTATGACATTTCGCGGTTGCCGGTTTAACGCTTTGGTCTCTCGTATGAGTCGCAGCTCATAAATCTCGCCGTTATTAATTGTTGCGGGTCCGCAACAACAACAAAGACGGACACGTCGAGTGCAGCCCGTGTTGTTGCGATCCGGGACTGACTGACGACACCTAATACAGATACAGTTACACGTCACTTGATGTCCAAAAACATAGATTGAATGCGGGATCTGATCATTAATCTAATGGCGAATTCAAGTTTAGTGGCACAATGAATTCGCCCCGCTCGGCATGAATTAATGATAGAAAAAATTTCGCGCTACCTGCAGTATTTCGAACTAAATAAAAGTCGATTAACAGTTGCGAATAGTTGCGAAAACTATCGAAATAGGGCTGCCACACCCGCCTATAGTGATTTATGAGCCATCTTTCATTAGCGGTGGTCCAAATGCACAAGTTAATTACAACTTGTTAATATGCATGTTGTTGTTGATGTTGCCAAATGCAGTTAAATATGAATTTATTTATACTGTATTACTTAGACGTCATTTCTGATAAAGCAGCAATTGTGCTAAAGTTGAAACCAAATGCATTCCTTGAAATGTTACCCAATGTCCTAAGAAACTTTAAGAAGCTGGCAGCACTGTCAGATGACGCCAAATGTTGTTGTCAATTGGAACGAAGTGCAACTAAATTGCAGGTCGCGAGATTTAAATAATCCATTCTTGAATTTGATAGAATATACAAAATGGGCGATCAAATACCTGACGGAAGCGATAATGCTTGTAGCTACGATCTAGAAATACCTGATCAGCAGAATAATGCTCCTCTTCCAACTGATTCAAAGGCCGATGGCGCTGGCATAGCTTCGGATTTGGAAAAACAGTTACAAATCATAGCTCAACATTCTAATAAAGTAAGATGAGAAAACTTATAACTAATATGTTTACTAATACATACATACTACTTCTAATGTCTTACAGAACAATAACACAGATGAATATAACATTGTAAGATCTATAATGATGGAAAAAGTCCAACTGCTTGTTGATCTTACTCATCCAATAAACTCAAAGTTAGACATTCTAACAAAATTCGAGAAAATGCAGAAGAAACTCTTGCAGCAATTTAACCAATTGTTGAACTCAAAGGCTGAATATCTTAAGGCCTATGATGCACACTGTGATCAGGCTATTGTCACAGCAAAGGATGCACTTGGATCAAACACTGAATTCGATCAATATGTCCATATGGTGCGTTGTTTGTGTTGAATTAAAATTATGAATTATTAATTGCGTTATTTTCTTTAAGGACTTTAATACCCTATTGAGTCAAACAAAAAGTATGGACATCCAAAGAAAAGAACTGCAGGGAGCAACTGCTGTAATGCGGGATCAGCTTCAAGTAAGAGAACATCAATATCAAAAGGAATACGCTTCGGTAAGGAACGAGACGCAAATATTCCAAAGATACGAAATGGACGCACTGTAAGGCAACTAAATAAATAATATTCCATAAATAAATTTCATTACTTATGCATTAATCTTTCAGAGAGACAGTGGAGCAAATCAAATTTGATGTCCAAAGACGTCGTCGTAAGGGAGCTCTCAATAATTAATGAAAGCTAAAAACAACGTTTTTTAAAACTTTGTTTTTCATAATTTTGAACAACTAAATAAATTTGATTTTCGTATTTAACTAATAAATAATAATTTGTTATAGATTGTAGATTTATTCTATTATTTTAAATGGGAATTAATTTTTCTTTTTATAGTGGAAATCTTTATTGAATGAAATAAATTGTAGAATAATAATAAAATAGATTTAAATAAGTACAATAACTTTCGAATAGTTCATTGAACGAAACTGCTGCAGTCCATGTTCAATTGAACTATTTTGACAGATGTGGCAGCACCACGGTCGTCACATTGGTACGCAATCGGCAGTCAGCTGAGAATTTTTGTTATCGAAAGTGGACAACTTCGCTGGCTTTGAAGATAATGGTCCGTTGGCTATTAGTTTATTAGCTTTAATTGTGAAATTCGTTAGATATTTTGTTTATTTGTGTAACACGCCGGCATGGACGAGTCCTCAAGACAACACATTGACGACTGTTTCCTGCGCACCCCCAACGATGCGCGCACAACGTGAGTATAGCCAGCAGCAGGCTTGGCGAACAAGCTACCGTTGAACAAGGGATTATCAACGCGCTTCATCATCTCTCAATCTATAGGAATGTGCAGGCGGCGCCAAAATCAGTGCAGGACAATAAATCCCGTAAAACAGAGTTACATGTTCTGCGGCTCAGCGATGAGTCACAGCAGCTGACAATGGACACGTTGCGTGCCATCCACGGACCCGAATTCAAGTTGGACGACATAAGCAAATACAAAGATCGTGGTCGTGGCGGTCATGGCATCAAGCATGCCTACTGGGAGGACCGGGGCACGCTGCAGGTGCAGAGTGTGCAGGGAGTCAGCGCGACCACAGCCAGCACTGCCGACGACGATCGACTGCGACGCTATGCACTGCTCAAACTGGAGACCTATGGCTTCCATGCGGTCCACTGTCTCGAGGCGTACGAGCATTGCGACCATGACACGGAGGCAGCATTGCTGCTACTCTATCGACGCTATATGCGTGTGCCCGCCGAGGAGCAACCGGCGCTGGAACCCCCCAGCGAACAGGAGCTGCTGGACATGCGTGCCGATGAGAAGGAGGCCTTAGAATCCATCTACGATAGTGCCTATGAGGAGCGTGAACGCAACAGCGTATGGAATCTGAAATTCAAAATCGATCACCTGCTTGCCCACAGCCCGTCGGAGGTGCGCAAGGCGCGCGAGGCCATCACTGCCGCAGCAGCTGCAGAACGTCAAGCTGCACTGGACAAGAAGAAGAAGGCGCCACAACGCTGTCGCAATTTCGATCGCGATGGCACCTGCAAGTTTGGACCCAAGTGTCGTTTCGCCCATGTGCCGCCGCAGCCCGAAGTGTTGAACACGCCGGAACGCAAGCGACTCGAGAATCTGGATGAGAATGAGAACGAGCTGTGGTTCCACATTGAGGTCCGTTTTCCTCCCGGCAGTCGCTATCCATACGAGGCACCTTTCATCTACTTGAAGACCACCTGCCACGATATTCCGCACGAGCTGCGCCTGCGCTACGCGCGCCACTTGTACCGCGAGGCACGAGAGATCTGCCGCGACGGCATACCCTGTGTGTACAGCATCTGTGAGCTGCTGCAGACAGACGAACAGTTGGCTGGCCATCTGGACACAACACGCTTCCCCTCGCCCAAGCGATCGCTGTTCTACGAGGAGCCCGCAAATGGCGCCGATGCCGATGCCAATGGAGATGATCCAAATGGCAAGCAGCAACGTCCCACTCACTATGAACGTGGTCAGACGGCACGCAACGATGGTGCCGGTGGACAGCGCAAGAATGCCGCCGACTTGGCACGCGAGAATCGTCGCCTGGTGCAGCTGTTCAACGAACGACGACGGGATGAACGTTATCACAAGTTGATCGAGGCGCGGAGACAGTTGCCCGCCTTTGCGGAAATGGAACGCATATTGGGGCTGATCGACAGCTCTCAGGTGGTTGTCATCTCTGGCGAAACGGGTTGTGGCAAGAGTACGCAGGTGCCACAATTCATATTGGACAACTGGTTCTTCCAGGCACTGCAGTTGCCGGCCAAGGCTGAGGTGCCGCATGTGGAGATCATTTGCACACAGCCACGTCGTCTGTCTGCCATTGGAGTGGCGGAACGTGTGGCTGCCGAGCGTCTGGATAGGATTGGACAGCTGGTTGGTTATCAGATACGATTGGAGAACAAAATCTCGAACAGCACGAGGCTGAGCTTCTGCACAACGGGAATATTGCTGCGTCGTCTGGCCTCCGATCCGTTGCTGGGGAATGTCACTCATGTCATTGTCGATGAGGTGCACGAACGCTCTGAGGAATCAGACTTCTTGTTGCTCATACTCAAGCATATCTTGCGGGAGCGCAAGGATCTCAAGGTGATACTCATGTCGGCCACACTGAATGCTCAACTCTTCTCTGATTACTTTGGGGGTGCACCTGTGCTGGACATACCTGGACGCACGTTTCCTGTGGAGCAACTCTTTCTCGAGGATATACTGGAGGTCAGCGATTTTGTCATGGAATGCGATACGAAGTACTGTCGCAAGCTCAAGAAGAAGGAGCAGGATGTGCTGCTCACGGAAATGGAATACGCGGATGTGCAGGCATCCGGTGAGCCGCCTGGTCAGAAGATCAAGGATGAGAAACTAACACTGCCGGAGACGTATCTACGTTATGCGGGTAAGCATAGATGATTCTCCTGCTTCCTCTTGAATTCATTGTACTCTGCTCCTTCACAGACTACAGCAAGACTACCTGCAAGAGTATCTACCTCATGGAACCGATGATGATTAATCCGGAGCTCATTGAATCAGTGCTGAAGTACATAGTGGAGGGAGAGCACGAGTGGCCGCGGGAGGGCAGCATATTGATCTTCCTGCCCGGTTTCCAGGAGATACAATCCGTCCACGATGCTCTGCTCGACAGTTCAATATTCTCACCACGTGCTGGCAAATTTCTGCTCGTCCCTCTGCACTCGGCACTTTCTAGCGAGGATCAGGCCATGGTCTTCAAGCGTGCACCGCCAGGCAAGCGCAAGATCGTGTTGAGCACCAACATTGCCGAAACTTCGGTGACCATCGATGATTGTGTGTTTGTCATCGATTGTGGCCTGATGAAGGAGAAATGCTTCGACTCGAATCGCAATATGGAATCACTGGATCTGGTCTGGGTATCCCGTGCGAATGCTAAGCAGCGTAAAGGTCGTGCCGGACGTGTCATGCCCGGCGTGTGCATCCATTTGTACACGAGCTTCCGTTACCATCAGCATATACTGGCACAGCCAGTGCCGGAGATACAGCGTGTGCCGCTCGAGCAGATTGTGTTGCGCATCAAGACGCTGCAAACGTTTGCGTCACGCAATACGCTCGGTGTGCTGCTGGAGACACTGGAGGCACCCACCGAGGATAGTGTGCTGGGCGCATTGATGCGTCTGCGTGATGTGGGCGCTCTGGATGCCGAAGATCAGTTGACGCCGCTGGGACATCATTTGGCTGCGTTGCCAGTGGATGTGCGCATTGGCAAACTGATGCTCTATGGAGCAATCTTCCAGTGCCTGGACAGTGTGCTCACCATTGCCGCCTGCCTGGGCAACAAGTCGCCCTTTGTCAGTCCGCTCAACAAGCGTGTCGAGGCGGACAAAGCGAAGCGACAATTTGCGCTGGGAAACAGCGATCATCTAACTGTACTTAATGCCTATAGGGTGAGTTGTCGGAGGATGCAGTTGCTCCTGTAGAGAGTGTCTTAATCTAGTTGCTCTTTACTTTGCAGAAATGGCTGGATGTGGCGAAACGTGGCAACTTTGCAGCCTGTCGGAACTATGCGAACGAAAACTTCCTGTCTGTCAACACACTTGAGACAATTGCGGATCTGAAGTATCAGTATCTGGAGCTGCTTGTCTCCATTGGCTTTGTGCCCGTTAATGTGCCGCGTAGGCGTAAGAATGCCAGCGATAATATACTCGATCTGACGGGTGAGTAGAACAGGGAGTACTCCTTCCTAGATACCTAAGAAGATCTCTTTATATTCAAACCATTCCTTCTCCCTTGCAGGCCACGAGCAGAACGTGAACGGCACGAACAATCGCCTGCTGACATCGCTACTCTGCGCCGCTCTCTATCCCAATATCGTAAAGATAATGACCCCGGAGCGCATCTATATACAGACCGCAGGTGGAGCTATGCCACGTGAACCAAGTCATCTGGATTTGCGTTTCAAGACCAAAGGCGATGGTTATGTGCGCATTCATCCGTCGTCGGTTAACTCACAGGTCTCAGTCTTCCAGGCACCTTTCTTGGTATACCAGGAGAAGGTGCGCACCAGTTCGATCTATATACGTGATTGCTCCATGCTGCCTCTCATTGCGCTGGTTTTGTTCGCCGGCTCTGATTTCAAAGTGGAGCTACACGATGGTGATTTCCTTTTCCTGCTCGAAAGTGGTTGGATCATACTGAAGGCACATAATCTGGAGACCGCCGAAATGGTCCAATGTCTTCGCACGGAACTGATCAAGCTGCTGGAGGAGAAGATACGCGATCCGTGCCTAAATTTGTTGCACCATAAAAACGGTTGCAAGATCATCTCGAACATTGCTTATCTGATAAGCAACAATAGCTGATGCTCATCCTGATCCACTACTGCTAATTGTGCTTCCGAGGAGCCTCTCTGAATGTTTGTATGGATTCAGTGAGATAGAATGTGAAATGTATGAATAAATGTAGATCAATTCGTAGCCAGAATGTGGAAAGTCAGAGAAAAAGAAAGAGATGCAATCACAAAGTGTACAGCAACAAGAGTTAACGATATTAAATCAAAAGTGTCACTTACTGATTATTATTGTATTTATTTCATTGGGATTATGGGAAAGGGGAAGCTAATCTCAATGTTTGGCAGATCAATAAGGTCTATGAAACGATCAGTTATGGAGTTTAATTTCGGTCTGGATAAAACTTGGTTTGTTTAGTAAAAAGAAAAGAGAGATAGCCAGAAAGAATAGCTAACTTCGGCATACCCTTGCAGGTTTTTATCGTCTCCTATGATCGTTCCTATGATCTTTATGTATAATTGGTATTTATATGTTTTTGTGGTCCGATTTACATTATATATTATTTGCAGCGTGCAGTAATAAGAAGCATGTATACCAAGTTTTATCAATATAGCTCTAAAACCAAAAGACTTCTTTGTGTTACAACATACGGACACACGGGCAGTAATAAATCGACATCTCTGTTTATCCTGATTTAGAAAATATATTCTTTATAGGCTGGGAGATTTCTCCCAAGATGCGTTTCTGACCAAAATAAATACACCATCTGTATGGGTATATGAAACACTCAAAAATATTCAATATTTTCTGATTGAAATTATAAAAAACAGAGCAATATATGTAAAAAAGCACATAATAATCATTAAAGCTGCAAAATAGGTTTATCTAAATCAAGTAAAATCTGCAAAAACGTAAAAACGGTGACCTAACTAAAATTAAAAAGTACTCTTTGATTATTACGAAAATGATTCTAGATTTAACCAAGAAAAGACTACAAATATATTGACAACTTTCAAAAAATTGAAATCAAGGGAATTTCCCATGCAAAGCCTAACAAAGTAAGCCTTTCCAGGTTAGTTTCGTTCATGGAAATTCCGCAACTTGATGGATTGCACTGTCTGAAGGCTGAAGCTGGTTACTCACTTCGTTTTATTTGCATTCGATCGGTCACGAACTGAGACGATATTTGCTCTTGTCAACTTTTAGGCGCAGTTCTCTCAAATCAATATGAAATTTGCAATTAATCAAATGAATGTCAAGTGAATACGAGTCCGTGCGTGAGTGTGAACACGTGTAAATGTATTCAAAATGAAACATTTGCGCCGCCCCACGATCGATCTATAAATCAGGTATACATATGCATATAGATATGTGTGTGGGAGTGTGTGAGTGTCTGTCGCTGTGTGAACTGAAATCGCGCCCATCAATTACAATTGATTTGAATTTATTTAAATACACTTGATTCACGTTGCCGAAAAAAAGATATATTCAAGTTGTTTTCCGATATCGATATCGATACATCAAAGTATCAAACGCACCTAATACGATAGTAATTAATTATACTTATCAATGATAAGCGAAGAACTACGCGCTTTATGCAAATGATTCACAATCAGAATCGGAATTGGAATCGGATATGAAATGCATAAGTCTTTCTGGCGTCTGTTTATCATTTCACTTCCTCTCGCACAAACTTTCTATCATCTTGCAAGTGTTTTCCGTACTCTCTGTATATCTTCCTCTCTTTAATCTCTTCTCTCTGTCCATTTCCTCTCAGTCTCAATGAAATTTCACACTTTATGTGGGCCTCGACTGCATCTTTTAGCACCTCGTCGAGTTATTTGCACGCTCTGATTTTGGCTTATCGGCTCGACCCCCGATGCGAACCTAATGCGATCTATAGCTAGGTGTACTTACTTTTAAAAATCATAAAATTGATATAAATTTAATTTATAAAAATGGAAAATATGCTGGTTCAAAAACATAATGTAAATTTCTAATGTAAAATAATGGAAATAAAAAAATAATCTGGCTAATTAAAATTGATCTTTAATTTAAAGTGATGAAATTAAATATAATAAAAATTTCTTTCTAATTTAAAGTTAGGTTATGTTGCCATTTTACTTTATTTACGTTTTGGCAATTATCAAACGATTTCTTTAACTCTTTTTATTCCCACGCTTTCGTAGGGCATTCGCAGACTCTGGCTGACCCTGGTTGCCCATTGCCAGGGTCGCCATCGGCGGCAGTTTGCTCCACTTCTTTCTCTACTATTTCGTTCGTTCTTGTTGTTGGTATTTTCTTTTCTTTTGCGGTAGCCACTTAAAGCGTGAGTTTTGTTTGTGCGCTAAGCTGACGCTGGCGTCGCTGCAGCAGTCGACGTCGCGACGTGCGCGTCAGCGGCATCTCTTATCCAGTTCCCCCTGAGTGCGAATGTGAAGGCGATGCCGTTGGCGTCGGCATCGGCGCTCTCGAGTGTTTCTTATCAACACTATCTGATACTCTTGTTGTTGTTGTTGCTGATGATGCTCATGTGAGGGTATGTGCGTGTGTGTAGCCTATCTCTGGAACTCAGGAAAAACTGAGTCAATAAATAAAGAGATAGAAACGGAGACTGCGACTGCGGCAGCGGCAGCGACAGCGACAGCGCGGCACAGGGCAAAAAGCGCAGTGATAATTCAGCTCAAATCATCAGTGTCATCAGTCCCGTTATTGGCACTTGCGCAGATCTAAAATGCAATTGCACAGTGGGCACAAAGTGTGCATGCACGCAATGAATCTCTACACACACATACGATGCAGCAAAAGCAGGGCTGTTACGCATGCGCCAGGCTGCAATTATTGAGCAGAGTTGCCATACAATCCTTGAAGCAGAGCTGTCACACATGCGTCAGGACAGCCTGTCATGTGATCAGTGTTGCCCCATCGATTTTGGTTTACAACCAATGGGGGTGGGTGGCGGTCGGTCGATTGGAAAGGTTTTCTTTGCTGCCGCTGCCGTTTAAAGTTTTGCGCCTCCGTCGTAAAGCACTAAATCCGCAGACAAAACAATTGCGATCAGGCTATTGTTGTTGTTGTTGTTGTCTCTGTCGTTGTGGGTGTGTTTGGGCTTGGCGTTAGCGTCGGCATCGACGTCGTTGGCGCCATTGGTGTAAGGGGGAGGCTCACCGATATACTCGTACATATCTACATTGTACGGCAGTAGTTCGAACTGGGTGCCTTCGTCGGAGGTGGGTAAATACGATGACAAATTTGCTGCCATGCCCGCGAAAATAGCAACATCTAATAGAAAGAAGGCATGAGAACAATATAAAGCCAAAATTAATGCTTAACAATGCACAGTGGTAAACTAAATTTGTAAATGGTTAAAAAGAGGTAAGTAATGAATAAAAAATGAAAAAAATATAATACAATTTAAACATTATTAAAATATTTAATAATATAAATTGAGTCAACAATCTATGTCTAGTGCATAACAATAGTAAAATTTTTATAGAAGGATTATAAAGCTGAAAAATTAAATTGAACTTAAATTAATTGAATAAATTAATTTAATTAAAAATTAAATTATTTATCATTATTCAATTTTTGATTCTTTACTTTTAAATGTTAAATATTTAAATATAAACTTAATTGTATTTTATTCTAACTCTAATTTAACTAAACTTTTAATTAATTATATTTTAAGCCGACTGTCTTTAGTTGCCTAGACATGAAATAAATTAAAATAATGCTTTAAATTGTAGTCGACTATTAATTAATTTGTAATAAAAATGCCTGATTTATTGTTTATTTTTACAATCACATACAGCTGATCATGCACCACTGTGCGTTGCGCGCGTATATTGGTAGCAAGCGTAAGTACGGCACGGTAAAGGCGGGGGCAGTAAAGGAGCTAAAGGTAAAAAAAAACTGCTCGTGATATTTCGTAGTTGTCTTTTGTCGATCGTTGATTTTGTTGTCTCTTTGTTGCTGTATTTGTTGTTGTTGTTGTTGTGCTGTTATGTTGTATTAGTTAGTAGCAGACAGTTTGGGCAGCGGGGACGATGAATTAGGGCAGGGAGGGTGTTGGCAGCTCGGCGTTAGCGCGTCGTCCGCTTGACACAATCCACTCACTCAAACTGAGTACCGAGTACCGACCGATATTCGCGCAGTTTGCCATCGCGGTCGCCGTCGGAGTCGGCGTTGTCGACTAAGTCGCCTTCGCAGTCGTCGTCGCCGCCGCCGTCGCAGTCGCTGTCACACGGTGCGAAACGGGGCTACCACACACATTCGCGCACACTCAAAACAACCGTGCGCGCCGACCACGCCGAAGAACGACTCCGAATGGGATCTTGAGTTATTTCGCTGCGTCTGTCAGCTCAAAGTGAGTGAACTGCGGGATTAGCAGTAAAATAAAGAATCTCACACATTTGCCCGACTGAGCGCGAGTGAGTGAGTGGGAGAGATAGAGCGAAAGAGCGCAGTGAGAGTGACACTATTGATCAGAGAGGGAGAGAGGGAGAGCAGGAGGAGTGTGTGAGGTGGAGGTGGAGGTGGCGAACGGCGGCGAAGGTGAAGGTGAAGAGCAAGTTCGGCATGTCAAAGGAAGTGTTGAGCTTGCAGCTCAATAAATCGCAGCAGTCATATGATGGACGCCGTCACAACGACGTAGCGCGTACGTCGGAGCCCCTTAACCGTTACCGTTACCGTTACAATTGCCGTTGTCGTTGCTGCGTACGGCATTACCGTTAAGCATTGCGCGTCTTCCCTTCCCCATCATCATAAGTGAGTTCGCGCGCCGCACCCGCACCCGCACCCGCACCCGCACACGGAGCTGCGCAGCTGCCGCGCGACGCAGACGACGTGAGCTTCAAGCGTTTCAATTTGAATCACACCCATACACACACACCGACACACACAGGCACACACCTACACACACACACACAGCAACGGGCAGAAGAGACAAAAGTGTCAACCCGCCGCCTGCAGCGCTTCAATTTCAATTCAATGCGCACCGTGTAACGGTAACCGTCCTGTTCGTCGCGTCGTTCAACGGTTCTATGCATTTATTATTTTTTGCGATCACCTCTCTATCTCTCTCTCTCGGTCTCTCTCGCACCTACTACGTTTGACGCAAAAAAGGAATTCGTTAAAACTAAAACAAGTTTTTGTTGTGTTTGTGTTTTATTTTTTTTTTTTCGTTCGCTTCGATCGGATCTATTAAGTGTGTATAAATAATGAATTAATCCCGCGAATTGTGCTTTAAATTGTTTGCCACAAGGATCGACAATATATTTGAAATATATTGCAAAAATTTCCAGCTGCAGCTTTAATCTCTCGAGTTCTTCAAAGTGCAACCGGGGCACAACCTTTGGGGATCCTCATCAGTAAAATTCCTCGATCTGTCTCTCGAATGCAAGTGCAAGTGCAAATATTTACATATGTATGCCTCGATGTCTCGATGCGATTCGGTGGCATTATCACAGAGAGAGTGAGAGCTACCTATGTATATGTGAGCTGCTTGTGGTCACTTCGTTCAGAGCTTATCAGGGAATCCGCTTTGCCCGATTTCGTAAACATAGCGTAACGACTACAAGTATTTTTTTTATATACTATGCTTGCCTATATGTCTTTATATTGTGTTTACAACTCTTGATGGGCGGCTTCTATCTGTGGCCCAATTGGATTTTGTTCTTGAGAAACTCCATGGAGATAAAGACAGACTCGATAAACGATCTATATGTGAACATATTAACATTGATTAAAATGATTCGGTTTTAATTGAAAATGCACTGTTGTTCAAATATTGTTTATATTAATTGATTAATTCAAGAATTTTTTTAGAATCAGGTTGATATATGTTTAGTCACTTGTCAAAGAACTAGTTCCTTGATTCCTTCGTCCTTGATTTTCGCAATAATTCTGAGCTTTGTATGTTCTATTTCTTCTTTCGTCATAGTTAGGTAATAAATCTTTAAATTTGATATTTAGCACGTCTTCCGTCTTGACGTGTTATTTCTCATATTTTGAAATATTCATTCACCCGTTTTCCTTTGCTTTTTGTTGTTTCATAATTTACTTGCAATTTCAACAATCTTAACGATCTTTAAAATGTGCAACTGTGCTCTAGTTCAGACAGCACGTCTATGTCCAGCTTGACGTACGAGCAATATTTGTATACTTACATAAATAATTCATAATTAAGAATATACAATATATTATTTTCTGTACATAAGTGCAATCAATCTGCCCCTAAGCAAACACATACTCTTTATAGCCGGGAGCTGTCATTCTCTGTGCTGCTTCTGTATTTTCTTTTTTTTTTCTTTCTCTGAATGAATGCGCCTAATTAGCGAAATTGTTGTGCGATTCGATTGTTCCGAACTTATGCCGCATCTGGAAATGCTTAGGGCACTGGGGGAATCTTGTGATACTAAAGAAAATAAATTACTTGCCTTAAATATTTTTTTTTTTTTTTTTGTTGCGTACCGCTAAGGGGCTCAGCGCTACTGTCTACCTTATCGCCCCAAGGTGGCTTGTTTGGCGCTTTAGCATGTCACCTGGTCGCCTACTATTAGTCGGTTCCATCAATCATGTTGCGCTTCAGATTCGAGGGGACATAAGCATAATGTTTAGCAACAAATGTTGCTTAGGGAAAAGGAAAGGGCATAAGGTATTTTGCTTAACAAGACATATTATTCGCTGCTGAACAAGAATATATATGCTCTAAGGCATCTTCTTAAGCAAAACAAGTTATTCCTTGCTGATCAGGAATATATATGCTTCAAGAGATTTTCCCAAACTAGAAAAATTCTTCCTTGATCAGGAATTCAAATGCTATAAGGTATTTCTCCAAGCAATTGCGCACTTCCGCACAAATTTATAAAATGAATCAATGAGCAATCCCTAGGCGATCATATGAAACAGGTGTATACCAGGCACGCTATATATTTCTATAAGATATTTGGGTCGATCGTACATTATTATCGACGTTTTATCGCTTGTCAACGGCGTTATAAATTGTCGTGTAACATTGCCTACTGTGGCAACGACGTCAGCTGCCAAGAGGCATCAAGTGAAGAGTTCTTGGATGGTTGGATCGTGCGTCTTATCAATTTCACAAGACAAGACAACCAGACGGAGAAGGCGTGCACCAGGGGAGAGTCCCCAAAACGGGACGTAGGGAGTGGTGTTGCCTGCTGCCATATCGCAATGCAATTAATCATGCAAGTGAAATAGGTGTCCAAACAATATCCACATAATTAGCATTAACGAACACAGAAAGGAAGTTACAACAAAGCTTGCCATTATACCCTGTACCTGGTTGGACTTTGTGGGGGTTGTTCGTACTGCATGCTACGTCACAAGAAGCAACCGCAGCAGCGGCGAAATGTGTCGTGATTATTTACTAAACGTGTTCGTTTGCAGTTGCTGCTATTTATTATTGATTATGCGACTGTTTAGCGTTGGTTCAGTTTATGTAAATATTTTCTTTATATACATATGTATATATATTAGTATATTTGTCACTTAAAGTAAAACTTAAATAAAATAAAATACGTCAAGAGAAATTGGTTTAGTCGACGTGCAACTACCCTGGGTAAAGTGCTAATTGCTAGAAGAATTGAGAAATATGACTAGAAATTTGAATTTAATTTTGCTTTAGATTTTCATCTTTCATGATCTTTTTTCATGTTCAAACTGACAAATTCCGAATTAATCAATCATTATCAGTCAATCGATCAATCTAATTCTATATCAATTTTTGGGTAACTTAATAAATACTCTAGACATGAGATCAAACGATAACATTGGCGATCGATAACCGATCAGATTGTTGAGCCCAATTTTAACACATCTATAAATTGGTCTACACGTGCAATCCACAATCAGTCTACTCTGATTTTCAGATCGCCTATTCACTTGATCTTCGATACTGTGGCATGGATACGTTGCTGATCAATTAGGAACCTTTATATGGCTATATTAAATGTTCTGTTGTTTTTCGCACTTTACCAACAAAATGTTGATTAAATTCATTTGCATGATAATTTTTTTTTTTTTAGAAGTTTTCCATAGGATCGGTCCTACACGTATATAAAATGGTTAATCATCAAATATGACGAACTCAATGCACCCCTGATAAAAGATAAAGATTTTCCATGCCCATTTAAATCGCACTTGCCTCTATCGGCAAATTTTATTTTCACTTTTATTTGCAAAGAATTTTCCATTCCATCGAAAACGAGGCAAGCCCAAAAAAGACAGACAAATAACGTCATTAAAATGTTTGGTTTTGTTTCTAAATAAATAAAAGCCAAATCAAATGAAGTACAATAAATTCAAAGAGTTCCATTGAATGGCGCGTCATCAGCGCGTCACAAAACACGCCCAGCAAAAAGACTTGCAAAAAAAAAATAAAATGTATCGAGAGCGCAAAAACAAAAACAAAGTTTATTTTTTTATTTAGTTTTTATTTTTATTGTGGTTAACAAATAACTTAGCCCAGTTCGGAATGCTTCCTCGATATTCTCGATGAGACACAACAATATTTCTTAGATAATTTTCTAAACGATCGCGCATTCGCACTCACATACTCGTACTATAAAACATGATAATTATAATTGAATAAATGATATTGTGCGCTTGCAAATGGGCTTTATCAGGCCCGCACTTGACTTCGATTGCAAAAACAATGACATCAAGAACAGCAACTACAACTTGAACTGATTAGTTGAGAAAAGTTCCTAATGCCACATGTAATGGTCAAGTGGATGGTTCAATAAATAATTGTAGACCTTAAAAAACTGGTTCGAAATGGTTTCGAAAAGTAAACGATTCACCGATCCTTTGCAATCTTAGAAAAGCTACCGAGAATTACCGATTAAAATGAAAACTTCCGTTTTCGAAATGAATTCAAAAATTATACACAACTTTTTAGCGATCCAAAACTTTGATTTTTGAATTCTAAACTGAATATCACTCTATGTTTTCCAACTTTCGATTTGCTTTACATATTTTCACCTTTAATTAAATTTCCTGCGTTTTTTCTCTGTGGAACCCGTGGGGTTTACCCTTTTTCTGGAGGCTTATCTTTGCCAGTTTTGCACCCAACTTTGATCTTGTTTGCCTTAGTTATTCGAGTCAGACGATGACGGTGATTCCTCTGCCTTGCAATGGGCGAAGTTCATAAAAAGCACTATAGAATTCTAAGATATCTTTCGGGTGCACGTTCGGGTAGTCAGGCAAGTAAGTAGGCGAGTCGAACTACCTCAACATGAAATCATTACCGATTACGATGAAATGAGTTGAATTATCTTTATGATTTTGCAATAAGTGCCGCAGAATCGAAGCTATTATTGTGCCGTATAACTAATTTCGCAAATAAATTAAATCATATCGAAACGATACGTAAGGAAATGAATGCGATGCACGTGAGAATGTCGGAGAGAGGCCCCAAAAAGCAGAGCAACCAGAGTTGTCAACCCTATTGGACCGCTAATTAGACGCGATCGCTGTACATTTCCAAGCTGTGCCCCACACACACTCATACACAACAGTACACACACGATCCGGCAGCCGCAGCTAGTTATTGGCGTTGTCAGAAACGTAATCCCAGACAGATAACAACGACGTCGACTACTTTGTACCGCCGAAATGCGAGAAGCGAATTGTACAAATTAGCAGCAATACTCACACTCCCGACACCTTGGGCCGATATGATTAGAAGTGTCAATAGGCGCGGGGCTGCCAAGTGTTTGCCACTGCCAATGACGTTGCTGCCACATTCTGTGCAATGCTCACGATGACGTACTTACTGTAGGGGGCAAGCATCGACTGCCTGAAGAGGGTTGCGCGAATGCAGTACACACCCCTCACACCCGTCTCTCGTTGCTCGTTCGATGAGTTATCAGCTGTAGGGTCGATCGTTACGCCTGGTACCATACACAATCATCTTCGATCTAGCTAATTTGCCACTAATTGCCCTACCGAATCATACCGACTTAACGCCTTCTTAACACAAACATTCCCAACAGTTTAAACAAGAAGGTAGCTCGGTACAGCAGACAGTACAATTGTGCTGTGTTCTGAGCACCTTTAAAAGATCACCAAAATAAATTCTTGTATGGAATCTAATGAAGCAAAACTAAAGGTGCTAACTTTATGTGTGTAGGGTGTTCGGTAGTGCGTAAGGATTGTCATGATTCCGCTAACATTCCAACCGTCCAAATACTAGTTTATGGTCTTTTTAAGTATGTGACATATATGACTAGCTTACAACTTATGAAAAATGACTCACTGTAGGGTTGTAGCGTTGCATGATGAGTTCATATCTTCATGGTACTTCGACGTACCCATGAAACGACACCTTAACGTTCTCTAAATGCACTTTTCTTAGACAAATTTGCGTTTTAACATTTTGGATCTCTAAGAACCCATGAGCTCAACGTGTGGAATGTAGGGTAGCGCTGCCTTGAAGTAGCCGAGCTATAAGAACAACAAAATGAAAACAGTTCATTGGTAATACTTATATATTTAGACAACCGGCTAAGTTACGGGCCGCACTTGAGCAATCGCAATCAAGCGTCGATTAACGTTGATACAACCATAAATAATAATAACAGTACCCGAAAGAACTTGAGAGATATTGCAGTTCCCAATCGGAATAAGAAAGAAAGAAACGTTACTAAAAATAACAATGTGAGCAAACAATTTACAGCGCAATCCATGGAAACGAAATAAAAACCAAGAAACCAATTTTATGTCAAGGATCTGTTTACAGCCTGAGGAAGCGACAGGTCGAGCATGTCGCCGAACCGTTGGATACTACTGCTCATCTTCTATATATCGTATCTGTTATTCGGTGCGGCGATCTACTATCATATTGAACATGGTGAAGAGAAGGAAGCACGCGCTCAGGAGCTGAAGGAACGCATTGAGATCAATGGTGGGTAGCTCTATCTCTTCTCTCTCTCTCACTGTCTTCATCTTTATTCTTCTTCTTCACTGTCTGTAAAGGTGCTACCGTCAATGATAGACGAAGCAGCGTACAGATCTTAATAAAACCAAAACACAATGAGAGATACAAACATCATATATACTTGCACATAAATGAGTTTATTATTGTATCGTAAAAAAGTCTCAGTTTTCATCTCGAGGGCATGTGATATCGCAACGAAACTAAACTGTCTGCCACGAATTTGGCCAACGGGGTTTGTGTTTAATTTTTTTAACACTACTTACGTAGTTTCGAACGCCCCCGCACACAGCAAAATACATCTCGTCCGAGATATGTGCTTCAATAATAATACCCTGAAATTCGAAAAGTCGTTCGACTCGCACTAACTGTAATTGAAATGTAGTAGAAGATATTTTTAGCGGACTTTTTTATGTTTTATTTATTACTGTTTATCCATTATTTCTAACACTATAAATATAACTTCCTATAAATGTGTTAGACTCAATTTAATTTTTTTTTTTTTAGAATTAAGTAAACTTTATTATGTACGGAGAATTCAAGTTCCCTATTAGGTTAAACTTTTATGCCAAATATAACCAACTTCCTCAATAGAGTATACCAAATTCGATGTGTGGGAAACATTTACAAAGTTTTTTTTTTTCTTTTCTCCAAACGTGCGTAAATGTTGAGAAATGTGAGCTTTATGAGTTAGCAAGTGTGCGAATCTGATCCGTGATTAATTGCGATTAAAACGAGTTGAATGTGATTTGCATACAATTTCGTGTGTCTGTCTGTCTGTCTGTCTGTGTGAGCGTGTGTATGTGTGTGCATAGCATACATATCCGCAGATAAATCGCTCCAGCTCCAGTTTCGTCGGCGTATTTATTCTGAGGGCTATTCAACAATAATTGCAATAAAATCAATTTTAAACAGCGCATAAAATGTGCTAATTGTTCAGATAAATAAACTATAAACTCTAATTAGACACCGTCGGAGCGAGACGTGCGTCGCGGGCTATAAATATCATCCGAATATATATCGACAGTGCGCACACGACGAGTCTCAGCGAATTAAAACGGAAACGAGCCTCAAGTCGTAGGTCGTTTGTCGGGTAAATGACACGACAAATAGACACGATATATGTATATATATTACTCTATATATCTGTGCATGACATTTCTGGGCTAAATTGGTTAGCAGTCGAAATGACAGGCGCGATACGCCCTAGGCAAATACAAAGGTATTTAATACTATACTATGATGGCCAGGCCTTAAAACTGACCGCAAGAGGTCTTAACTTGTAAGTCCCCAAGTCGCCCCAAGTAAGCTCGCTGACTTTATCAATATATGCATATGGCCTAGGGGTATTGGACATGTCCAATGCCCATCAATATCAGTCATAATCTGAGGCACTTGAATGGCTTAAGACTATGTCTCAATTTCCGATTCCGATTCATGCACGAGCATGTGATGATGACATGCCCCCATAGGGTGTACGGCAATCGCAACTTCGACAGCTCCTCCTGATAACAGCTATAGGCTATGGGCCATTGCTCGGATCTTGTCTAGCCAGCGTAGCACCTTCGCTCTCTAGCGCTGCATTGATCTGATATGAGACTAACTACCTTTTGTGCAAGACCTTTGTGCTTTAGACTTGAATAGGGAAAAATAAAGTGATTTCTGGAGAAAGATCATAAGGGATCATTCTACTTCTCTACCTAAACTTTTAGCTCATCATTATCAATTCTTTTATTGCTGATCTTTACTAAAATGTGTTCTGGAAATCTTACTATCTCGAGTATTAATCGTGTTACTTTAAAAAAATGACTCATTCTAAAGTTGTAGGGTTGCATGATGAGCTTATTTCCTTAGGGTAAAATATACTTCTTTACCTGAACTCTTAGCTCATCAAGCCTCAAGCCTTCCTAAATATACTCAGCAAGTCTTCCTCTTTATAACCTTCTCCCAGTTTATCGGTTGATTTGTCACTCACTGACATTAATTAGATGAATTTATAAATTTGCTTGCCACAAACGTTTCCGGCGTACTCTAAATAACCGTAAGTGTAGTGCGGAACGTAACGCAGCGTAATCAAAATAAACGACAATGGGGCGCATCAAGTGAATCTCAGGCATTAACAGCGTTTATGTGCGGGTTTTTGTTAAAGACTTACAAGAATTTGTGCTAATGATCGACGTCTATGAACAAATTGTCGCAATCACAACACAGATGGGAGCAGGGGCCGGCAAGGAGAAGGTTGCGGGGCACCTTACGTTATTCCGTTGTCAAGTGGAAATTGAAGAGAGACTGCGATTACGATCTCCACATGGTTCTCAGTGCACGTTGAATGCACGAATTGCCCGCAATTGTGAAGAGACTTTCAACCTCCTCCACGCCTGCCCGCCTCTCTTAACCTCACTCCATCAGCGCCTGTGGCGTCGTGGGAGGCTCTGATAAAAAGTCCCAGCTAGCATTTATTGAATTATGCAATTCGTTAAAAGATTACAGCTAAAATTGTTGTCAGTTTTCGCATTTGCCTAGCGACGACTCTTTGGGTTTTATTGAATGATTGCACTTAGTTAATCGCAATAGATTACACTAACTATATAGTTACAGTCCCAGCATATTCTGGGAACTGCTGGCGAACAAATTAGCTGGAAATCAAAAGGGGATAAATAAAATTCTCAAGGAGATTTCACATTATCTTCTCGGAAGTGAACCCAAAGATTAAAGTTAGCTGACCCTAAGTATCATAAAATGTTTAACTCCTCCAAAAGATTCTCACACTTAAACTATAATAAATCCCATTTAGTTTACATCGTGTCAGATCAGATAAGATCTTAACTAGTCCAATTCCATTAACGTCACTTTTCAATTAGCCCATAAAACATATTTCAAGTGCAAATCGCCGGCCTTATCATATGTCCGGATCGCAGCAACGTCTCTCTCTCCCTCTCTCTAAACGATTCGATCTACATGGTGTGAAGCGCATTTTAAACAGTTACATGCGATCTGTAAACGATTTCAATTTTGGCTATAGTTCAAAAACCGTGCAATGATCGTCGATGCGACAATTCGCGATCAGCTATCAGGGGCTCTCGGGCCAGGGTCAAAGTGAACCGGTGAAACCCCCGGAGTAATTGTTAAGCTGTCAGTCGGCGTCTTTTGTGCCCTCTGTGATCGGTGCTCTGTTGTTTTACTGTAGTTTTCGGAAAAGCGGAAGGTTAAATGGCGTTAGTAATGTGATCGGTCGCCGGTTTACCCGTTCGCAATTTACTTCCGGAGCACGTGTAATGAAATTAATTTAATTTGATTTGATTTTACGCTCGATTGGCTTTGATTTTGTCAACTAGTATTTGTAGATTTGTTACATACAATATATTAACATATTCTATAACATTTTCAGCCTATCTGCTGGAACAGCTAGAGAATAAGAATGAAACGACCAAAGAACAGATTCTCGAGCGGATCTCAGACTATTGCGGCAAACCGGTTACGGATTATACAAAGGATGAGTACGAAATACCGTATACGTGGACCTTCTATCATGCCTTCTTCTTTGCCTTCACCGTCTGCTCAACTGTCGGTTATGGCAACATATCTCCGACCACATTTGCGGGTCGCATGGTTATGATAGCCTATTCGGTGATCGGCATACCGGTTAATGGTATTCTCTTTGCCGGTCTTGGAGAGTATTTCGGACGCACGGTGAGAGATGTTTTAGAGAATAAAGTCAATTATCGTGGTTTATGATTTAATGTTGTATAATGTTTATAGTTCGAGGCCATTTATCGACGCTATAAGAAGTACAAGATGTCCTCGGATGATCATTATGTGCCGCCACAGTTGGGTCTAATCACAACTGTGGTGATAGCCCTGATTCCGGGAATAGCACTGTTTCTTCTACTACCAGCCTGGGTATTTACCTACTTTGAGGATTGGCCGTATTCCATTTCCCTGTACTACAGTTATGTTACGACATCGACAATTGGTTTTGGTGACTACGTGCCCACCTTTGGCTCCAATCAGGTGAGCTACCAATTGCGACATAATATTCCTTAGGATTAGATGGTCATTTTATTGTATATCAAATTAACCAACTTTTTATTTTATTAGCCTCGCGAATTCGGAGCCTGGTTTGTGGTATACCAAATCTTCGTGATTGTTTGGTTTATATTCTCCTTGGGTTATCTGGTCATGATAATGACATTTATCACTCGGTGAGTAATATATATTTTCATTGTTTTTTGCATGCAATTTGGGTTATGTTTTGTATTGCATGCCGATTTACCATAACCTAAAAGCCCACAGACATCCCTTTAACACCCTGTCAATCATTTTAATACTTATTATTCTTATTCCACCTCATTAAAAACATACAAAACAGAGGACTGCAGAGCAAGAAACTGGCCCATCTGGAACATCAATTGTCTTCGAATCTAAAGGCGACACAGCATCGCATCTGGTCTGGCGTTACCAAGGATGTGGGATATCTGAGACGTGTGCTCAACGAGCTCTACATACTCAAAGTGAAGGTAATGCCGAAAAGCACCATGAACATATCATACAAAATGGGCAATCATAACCTAAGATTTGTTCACCACTATTGGGAGTTTAATAATAATATAATATATATATGCCTAACTGTCGATTTAGATCGTGTACGTGTATTTAATTATTGGGATAAGTGTTTTTTTTTAATTACAATTTTAAGTGGGCAATTTCCAAAACGATTTCAACAAACCTTTTCCGTTAATATTTTTTATTCAAAATTTACGAAGTAATTTGTCAAAATTGTATAAAAAAATTCAATCGAATAATTGAGCTGTCTACAACCTAACCACACTATCGTGCAATACGTTTTTCAAATATAATCGCAAGCTTACGTTACGTTACACAGCACACAAAAATTTGCCCATGTGGCAACGCCGTGCAGAACTGCGGCTGCGTCCAGGTTCTGCGCGCGCCGGGATACCAAGCACAATTACTAATTCAAAAAATATCGATAAATGTCAACTAGCTGTCTGTGTTACCATTGCACAATTAATCTACTTGCACGAACATACAAACTTACACACATGTATGCATATGTGCACACGTATTTGCATACATGCATACATATGCGCTTCGTCCCTGCAGAAAGCTAAACAACAACAACAACAACATGGGATGCACTTAAATGTTTAACCAAAACGGGCGCACGTTAATTGCGACAAGTTTCGCTCAAATCAAATTGTGATATTCTCTTTTTGTAGTTTTGTCGAAAGGGAAATAGAAAGAGCGCGAAGAATAAGGTTAAGAAGAAGCAGAAGAAGAGCAGGCGTAAGTAGAAAATTAAATAAATCAAAGGACTTACCAGGGCTAGCGAAAGAGTAAAACAAAATGCAAATAGAAAAGAAAAACACAAACAAAACCGTTGAGCACTCACACTAATGCAAATATTTACACTGCGCTCTCTTTACATGTACAACGAACAACATCAACAACGAACAACACGCACACACTCCATTGCCTACGATACACCGATAAATGTTATCGATACTTAACGATTCTTTTAAACGCAACAGCCCGTTTACACCGACACAGAATTTGCATACAATCTGCCACGCTCGGCATCCTGTCCGGAACTCGATCTTTACCGCACCGAACCGGCTCCGATACCAAGTCGCAAACGCGCCTATTCCGTCTGTGCCGAACTGGCGTCTGCTCATCCACCTGGCACAATGGTGCACGCCAATTCGGACACGGAACTCAGTCGCTTCGATCGGGAGAAGACTTTCGAGACAGCCGAGGCGTATCGCCAGACAACGGATCTGCTGGCCAAGGTGGTCACAGCACTGGCCACAGTCCAACCACCGCCGGAGACAGACGACGCCGCTCTCTATGGTGGCTATCATGGATTCTCCGATTCGCAGATTCTCGCCAGCGAATGGTCGTTCTCCACACTCAACGAGTTCTCCACACAACGCCCTCGGCCACGTGGACGTGCCTGCTCCGATTTCAATATTGAGCCACCGCGGCAAATCAATCGTGCGCCGCACAATCTCAACGAATGGACATGGAGCGGAGACAATCAGCAGATTCAGGAGGCATTCAAGAATCGCTACAAGGGTCAGCAGGGAACGAACGGTTCTGCCGGCGATCCGTATGTGGTGCAACTGGACGGAGAGCTCAGTGTGGAGGAGCAGCTCAAGAAGGGCAGCGGCAATGGTGTCGCCAGCGCCGGCGCTGGACGTGTCAAGAAATTCTCCATGCCCGACGGTCTGCGCAAGCTCTTCCATCGCAAGCGTCCCTCGCAGGATGTGGAGCGCAAGTTGTCCGTTGTCTCCGTGCCAGAGGGCATCACTGAGCTGCCGAGCGGACGCTCCCCGCTGGACATACACTACAACAACACCATCACAGCCGGAGCCAGTCATCCGTACTTGCGCAACGGACGCGGTCCACCGCCGCCGCCGTTCGACTCGAACACGAGTCTTGCCTCTGCCTCCAATGGCGGCATAACCAATGCCGGTTTCCAGTTGGATGATTCGGAGCAGGCCACGTTCAGCTCGACGGGCGCCTATCAACGCAAGTCCACGCCTGCCAAGCGACGTCGCGAGTCCATCTACACGCAGAATCCAGCGCACTCTGCCCGACGTGGCAGCATGTTCCCACCGTCATCGTCGGCGCTGGCCCAGATGCAGCGACGCGGTTCCGGTTCGGCAGCCATGGCTGCGGTGGCAGCACGTCGTGGCAGCCTGTTCCCTGCCACGGCAGGCGGGTTGGGTGCCGGAGATACACCACGTCGCTCGAGCATCTTCTCGGTCACTTCGGACAAGGATATGGATGTGCTGGAGCATACCACCATAGCGGATCTCATACGCGCCCTGGAGGTGGTGCATACGCATGCGGTGCTGGATGAGCAGGTGGCCAGTAATAAGATAAGCATGAAGCAGCGGAAGATGGGCAACGCAGGCCTCGAGCCGCCCATGCTGCCGCCCATTCTCTCTCTCTTCGCGGGCGATCAGACGCGCGCACTGCAGACGACGGCGGCGAGTCGCTTATATGCACGACGCTCCACCATTGTGGGCACCATGTCACCCGCCGGGCATGGTGCAACCAGTTCCGGACAGTCTGGACGCCGACAATCTGCCATGCAGCAAATAATGGAGCCGCCACCAAGCTACACAGAGCGGCCGCTGCCGGCCAGCGCAGCATCGCAGGCACCGACTACATCCACGCCGAGTGGACAAACAAAGTTCCGACGACGCTTCTCGGTGCGTCCGACAGCGCTGCAAATCCCACCGGGTCAGGCGCCACCACCTGGCGCTAGTCTAAGCCTGTCCGATGAGCCGCTGAGCCCCTTGGCCAGCACCTCACAGACGGCACTGCAGCGACGCCTCTCGCTGCGTCCCTCACCGCTGGCACGCGAATTGTCGCCTACTTCGCCGACGGGAGTCTCCGGATCCGGTGTCAATTCGCTGCTCGACGAGATGGGAGGCAGTACACCAGCAGCAGCCCGCCTGCTGCCCTCGTCCATGACGAGACCCAGCACCAGCAGCACTCACTCGCCGTTGTCTCGCATTGTGCAGATATCGCAGGCGCAGCGCAAGAGCAGCATGCCCGAAGGATTCGCAACGCGCAAGCCACCAGGTGGCGGAGGAGGCGGAGCTGGAGGAGGCAGTGGAAGTGGAAATGGAAACGACAAGTAGTTCTAGTTGTAGTAGGTCTCTCAAGTGTTGTCTAGTTTATAGTTCAAAGATTGTTGCCACAAAATTGTCTTATCTAGAATTAATGTTATTCATTATGCGATGAATATTCGGCCAAACTATCGTATGTACTATCGCACACAACAGCCTTCAATGTATTGGCGCAGCTATTTATAAAATTGTTATTTTTGTAAGATATTGAATACGAAGCGATAGTTGTTGCTATAATTCTAGTATTCCTTTAGTTAGTTTATAGAATTCGCCAATTATCTGCCAGCCCAAAATTGATCTTAACTTTTTGTGCATGCATTCCTAGTAGACCTAACCAAACCTATGCTGTGTATATCTTTATCATTATCTATTCTATGTTATGTTTTACTTATCTTGTTATGCTATCTTTATGTTTACGATTATTATTATATTCAAATATTTATGCTATTTTTTTTTTTTGCGAGCTTTCATGAACAAAACTTCCATTATTGAATGAAAATGAAATGCAATTTAATCGATTTCGAAATAAATGCGATTAGTTGGTCGGGGAATACCTCTACCTTCAAGCGATAACTTGAAGCTTCAAGGATATTGAAGAAAACGCTGACGAGTTGCAATTACGATATTACTCTCTCTGAAAGTAAATACCAATAATATATTTTCTTTTTTATGCTATCGAAATCTGTGCAATTGTCAAACTGATAAATTTTCAATCGTCATCCAGATCCAGCTTTGCCCTGATAAACATGTTTTCTTCTGTGTATGGAAATCCTTGATATAGTTGATGGTAATGTAACTATCCATATTCAATCGTCATCCATTCTTGTCCTGAACGTTGCCGCATTGTGTGCCTGCTGGGGGTCAGCAACGACATTGGTGTGGAGACGCACAGGTTCGCGGATGCGTGGCAATTGTAACTCGCTGGCAGTTGCCGGTGTAGGTTCGAGGAAGCTTTGTTCCTCGCCGACAACCATTTCAACTCCGACACGCCCTACTTGCGCCTTACTATCCTCAATTTGTTTCACATACTTGGCATAGGTGCAGTAGGCAACCACACCGCCATAAAGGCCAATCAACATCGCGGCTGTGAGAAAATTCCTGTAGCGAACGTTCGCAAATAGAGCAATTTCGCTCAACTGGCTAAGGCCCGACAAGTTAAGCATGGTCGGTTATTTAATCGTGTTTGTGCGCCGAAAAAAAGAAAAAATATAAAATTTGGTAATTGTTTGGTGAAATGTTTGTGCAACTGTAAATGTATGAATAGACGAAACGATGAAACGGTTTACAATAACGCATGGCCTACTAGATTTTCAAAAAAATTTAAAAATAACCGCTCACTATGGGCACTCTGCGAAGCTATCGACAATAAATCGATACAAATAACGATTAGTGCAGTTGTACGTTTTGGTATTTTTTTATCTTACTGCGCCTTTTCTCAATTACCAGCTGCGGTCACACTGCAATTTGCGGTTGCCGTCAAAGTTGTTGTTTTTGTTCTATAAATTGCTGGACTGTTCAATACGTTGCACTC
Source organism: Zaprionus africanus (assembly GCA_018151435.1). Classification (NCBI taxonomy): domain Eukaryota; kingdom Metazoa; phylum Arthropoda; class Insecta; order Diptera; family Drosophilidae; genus Zaprionus; species Zaprionus africanus. The sequence continues at coordinate 6,454,526 of JAECXB010000076.1, forward strand.
ATCTAATTTAGCTGCTGCAGTCAGCTGTTATTTATATTTGTTCTTACTATAATTACCAGCAACCATTAAACAATTTTAGTCAGTCGTTTTTACCCTGTGATGTGAACGAATCATAGCTAGCGCTCATAACATTGTAACTGAAAAGTGTTAAACATTCGAGAAAAACAACAAGATCACCGACAACGAAAACAACAACAACAATGGTCAAGTTGACCTTGTTGATGCTTGTGCTGTCGCTGCTCTGCCTGGCAGTTGCAGCGAAAAATCAGGAGGAACCAGGAAACATTAAAGAGAATCTTTTTATTGTACACTATCAGCCGGAACAAGTGCATCTGGCCTTTGGAGGTATGTGAAACTGTTGCATTCATTTATTTACTTAAGGCATAGCTACATATAAGTTACTCTGCACATAATGCGCAGCTGAGGGGTTCTGACTGTATCAATTTACCGGCATATATTGAACGATATCATCCAATAGGCTGGCTCATCACTTTTGTACGATATGCTCGATTCGATTTGTACCATTGTACCCAAAACAGCTGCGCAATAGTTGTTGCCCCCTTGGGGCTGTTGATAGCGTGAGCACAACAACTTCCCCCTTGCACTCATACCCACACACACATGCATATCCCGTTATAGCAGTTACAGTTACAGTTGCAATTCGTGTTGCTGTTGTTGTTGTGGATGAGCCATAAAACCGCCCCAAAACAATAACAAAAACAATGAATATCGCGCGCGTCACACACAAAAGTGGGCTAAGGCTGATTTGCTGATACAAGCACACATACAACTACACAGTACACACATACGTGTGCGTGTGTCCTAAGTGTTTGGTATATTGATCATATGCAAAATAAGGTCACACTCCAACTAAAGTTCAATTGGTGCGTGATAAGCAGAAGGGAAAGCAAAACGGCAAATTGAAAAACAGCACAACAAAATTTTAAAATGACTTGTGTGATTTATGAATTTGTATGCCGATATTTATGTATATACACATACATACGTATCTTATTTTCGCACATAACTGTTATAAGTTGCAAATTGAATTTTCTTTCGGCCAAATTTATGAATTGTTTTTCTTGTGTTGTTTTCTCGCCCTTTCTCTCTCTCTCCCTCTCTCTTTGGCACTCTTCTGCCGGAGCCAGAGCGCACCGCTAGCGAAATCGTTGTAACTTGGTCAACGCGCAGTCTGCCACCGGATGCTGCAAGCAGCATTGTCGAATACGGACTCAATGATGAACTTAGCCAACGTGCAGAGGGCACGGCTGTCAAATTTGTGGATGGCGGTCCCAAGCAGATGTCGCAATACATACACAGGGTACGCACACACACACATATGAAGCAGACTCTTCTCTTCGATGATGACCTCTTAACCCTCATCCAACATCCATGATCATCCTGTGTTATAGGTGACGCTGTCCGGGCTCAAGCCAAACAGCACCTACGTTTACCACTGTGGCAGCTCCTTTGGCTGGTCGGCCAAGTATCAATTCCGCACGGTGGCAAGCGCCGATGCAGACTGGTCACCCTCACTGGCCATCTATGGCGACATGGGGAATGAGAATGCCCAATCCCTGGCTCGACTGCAGCGTGAGACGCAACTGGGCATGTACGATGCCATCATCCATGTGGGAGACTTTGCCTACGACATGAACACGAAGGATGCGCGTGTGGGAGATGAGTTCATGCGACAGATCGAGACGGTGGCCGCCTACCTGCCCTACATGGTGGTTCCAGGCAATCACGAGGAGAAGTTGTAAGTTGCCAACAAGCGGATGAACGAGAAGAAAGAGAGAGGGAGTGAAAGACAGAGAGAGATAAAGGATTTCTTTTTGGATTTGCCTTGCAGCAACTTTTCGAATTATCGGGCCCGCTTCAGCATGCCAGGCGGCACGGAGAATCTCTTCTATAGCTTCAATCTCGGACCGGTGCACTTCATCGGCATCTCCACAGAAGTTTACTACTTTCTCAATTATGGTGTCAAGACGTTAATCTTTCAATACGAATGGCTAAGGAAGGATTTGGCGCAGGCCAATCTGCCGGAGAATCGTTCGCAGCGACCTTGGATCATTATCTATGGCCATCGACCGATGTACTGCAGCAACGAGAATGATAACGATTGCACCCACTCGGAGACACTGACCCGAGTCGGTTGGCCCTTCGTGCACATGTTCGGGCTGGAGCCACTGCTCTATGAGTACGGTGTGGATGTGGCCATCTGGGCGCACGAGCATTCGTACGAGCGACTGTGGCCGATCTATGACTACAAGGTGCGGAATGGATCGCTGGGCTCGCCGTATGAGAATCCACGTGCGCCTGTACATCTCGTCACTGGTTCGGCGGGTTGCAAGGAGGGTCGAGAGCCGTTCAAGGGTCAGATACCCGAGTGGAGTGCATTCCATAGTCAGGATTATGGATACACACGCCTCAAGGCGCACAATCGCACGCATTTGTACTTCGAGCAGGTGTCCGATGACAAAGATGGCGAAATTATCGATAAGTTCTGGCTGATCAAGTCGCAGCACGGCAGTTACAAGGATGCCTAAAAGCATCAATGTGGAGAGGGAGAGAAGAGGGAGTAGCACAATACCAGCAGCAGAAATACCTCTAAATAGAACAAAGCCGAACAGACACACACACACATACACACAATCTAAAGAAGCAACTGGCAGTATTACTAGCGCACATTCTTCTAGCTATAAAATAACCAAACACACCCAGTATATAAGAGAGCGCGAGGAGGAGAGGAAGAGAGAGAGGAGTGATAACAAGAGCGAGTTGATTAATCTGTGCCTGTTATCGAAACCAACACTGAGTTGGTGTTCTTGTAGAGCAATCTTTGTCGCATTGTTTGTACTTTTCAATTATGTGAATGCATTAGAATGATTCAAATAACTCGCATATGCGAGTACATTCGAGTGATTCCAATAACTCCTATTACATTTGAATCTCTCAGATAAATTGCAAATACAAGTGCACTCCAATGATTTAAATAACTCCTATTGCATTTGAATCACTTAAATAACTCGCAATTACGAATGCATTGGACTGATTCAAATAACTCCCGTTTGTATCTTCTACGATGTGTTATATGTATATGTATATGTATGTATGTATATTATATATATGTATATCGTACGTTATTTATCGCTCCATCGCTATTCAGCCCTTTCTCACTTGCGCTCTCTTCAATCCCCAACAAAGCCTGTAAACAAAACACAAACACTCCCTAAACTAGCAATTTTTTTTACCATATGTCTCGCAACTTCACCAAAGTCTGGTGTATAACATTCTATATGCCATGCATTACGAAATGATTCCAATAATATGTCAGTATATGTAACTGTATTTTTTTTATATGCCCCGCCTGCTTTTTTATCTACCTGACATTGAGCAGATAAGTAATACCCGTACTTGAATTGTAGGGCGTCAGTAATAATTACTATATATATAAAGAAAGAGATCGGGATACTGCTTGCATTTCGTTAGAAAGCTAAGGTTGCATTATCATATCAAAGCAATGACCTAATGTCGACGTATAATATATGTTAATGCTTTGGGTAAATCAAAAACTCGTTTTACGATATTTTTAAGTACCAGATCAGGCTATTATATAATATAACTGCGTACATAACGATAACAAATCGAAGGTCATGCGAATGTCGTGAGTTTTTTACAATTTCAATAAAATCCGATAAGCTTTAAATGAGTTAAAGAGAGAGTGCATTATTTGGGAACCTGTCGATTAATCGATAAACGATTGAGCAATCAGTTCTTTTGATATATAACATATATAAAACATAAATTAGATATAGTCGTGTACAAACAAGTATTTTGAATCGTGTGCCGTGTGCTTCTCTCAGAATCCGTGCTGGACATGGTCGTCACCTGGAGCACGCGCGATAATACCAAAGAATCGATCTGCGAATATGGTATCGATAGCATCGACGATAACACAGCGAGCTCGCTGGAGGGACCGACGCTCTTTGTCGACGGCGGCGCCAAGAAAGCCAAGCAATACATACATCGTGTGAGTAAAAAAGAGGAGCGAAAACTGGAGGATCGATATTGTTATCGATAACTCTTATCGTTACACAGGTGACGCTGCCGCAGCTGCAGCCCAACAACACTTACCGTTACCACTGTGGCAGCAGCCTGGGCTGGTCAGCGATCTACTGGTTCCACACTCCCTTCGATCACGCCAACTGGTCACCCTCCTTGGCCATCTACGGTGACATGGGCGTGGTGAATGCCGCCTCGCTGCCCGCCCTGCAGCGTGAGACCCAGCTGGGTATGTACGATGCCATACTCCATGTGGGTGACTTTGCATATGACATGTGCCACGAGAACGGCGAAGTCGGGGATGAGTTTATGCGGCAGGTGGAGACCATCGCTGCCTATGTGCCCTACATGGTCTGTGTGGGTAACCACGAGGAGAAGTAGTGAGTATGATGTGAGAGAGCAAGTGCAGCAAACACTCAATCTAACTGCTCCTCCTCCTCCCTCCTACTCTGCAGCAACTTCTCGCATTATATAAACCGCTTCAGTATGCCGGGCGGCACGGATAATCTCTTCTACAGCTTCAACCTCGGCCCGGTGCACTTTATCGGCTTCAGCACAGAGGTTTACTACTTCACACAGTTCGGCATCAAGCCCGTTGTGATGCAGTACGAATGGCTCGAGCAGGATCTGATGGAGGCCAACAGGCCAGAGAATCGTGCCAAGCGTCCGTGGATCATCACCTATGGCCATCGTCCGATGTACTGCAGCAACGACAACGGCGACGATTGTTCCAAGCACGAGACAGTTGTGCGCAAAGGATTACCAGGGCTGAACTTCTTTGGTCTGGAGCCGCTGTTCTACGAGTTCGGTGTGGATGTGGAGCTGTGGGCACACGAACATTGCTACGAACGCATGTGGCCCATGTATAATTATACTGTGTACAATGGTAGCCTGAGTGCTCCATATGTCAATCCTGGAGCACCCATACACATCATATCCGGAGCAGCTGGCAATCATGAAGGACGTGAACCGTTCTTCAAGCGCATGCCCCCCTGGAGCGCCTTCCACAGTCAGGACTTTGGTTATCTTCGCCTCAAGGCGCACAATCACACGCATTTGTACTTCGAACAGGTGTCCGATGACAAGAAGGGCGCTGTTATCGATAGCTTTTGGGTGATCAAGGACAATCATGGCCCGTACAGTCGTGCCTGATAAATACATTCCACGTACACGCATGTGATACAGCAAAGGCAATCCGTATTATTCTAAATATTCAGATAAAATACTTTACAATACTATACAGTATATACAACAATTGTATACACATATCATATACTCCTCTCTATTTTCGTATTCCTACTTACACTATATACGTATTGTATTCTCAACACTTAAACAATAAAATAAACCGCAGCTGATTATCAGTGGAAGCGGATACTGTGAGCATTATAAACATATCTAGTTTGTTTTCTATTCTTTACGCCCTTGAATAAGACTCTTCTTATCGCCGACCCCTATACCAACTACTGGAGCAAAAATACTATTTATATATTATACATGTATTGTGCGTACAATAAATATGTATTATGTTATTTTAAATATGCAAGAATCTCTAGAATAAAAGAAAGTTCAGAACCTACTCAGATTTGTTTTATTTATATTATTGCTAACAATAATTTAGAACTGTCACGTTAAACCAACTGTTCCTACTTTTCATGCCAGCACTGTAGACTCAGAGATGGCAAACTAGAAATTAGGGATGGAAATTTAAAAACTTACTTATCGCTCTCTCTCTCTCCCTTACTACAGACAACCTGCAGGAGATTGTGGTGACATGGTCGACGCGCAGCTCAACGAACGCATCGGTGGTGAACTATGGTGAGGATCTAGTCAAATCTTCTAAAGCAGTCAGTGGACAATGGGAACGCTTTGTCGATGGCGGCTCCCAGGCACGCACCCAATATATACACAAGGTGAAGCTGAGCGGACTGAAGCCGGACACGCGTTACCAGTACACATGCGGCAGTGATCTGGGCTACTCAGCGATCTACGAGTTCAAGACGCCACCGGCAGGTGACAATTGGTCACCCTCACTGGCCATTTACGGCGACATGGGCAACGAGAATGCACAGTCGCTGGGTCGATTGCAGCAGGACGCAGAGCGAGGTATGTACGATGCCATCATCCATGTGGGTGACTTTGCCTACGACATGGACACAGAGAATGCACGTGTGGGAGATGAGTTCATGCGACAGATCGAGACTGTGGCAGCCTATGTGCCCTACATGGTATGCCCGGGCAATCATGAGGAGAAGTAGTAAGTAACCCAGTTGGATAGACTTCTCTTTCTACTGCTAATCCTCCATTTTTTCTATCCTCTTCCTGCTGCAGCAACTTCTCCAATTATCGCTCGCGCTTCAATATGCCTGGCGATGGCGACAGCTTGTGGTATAGCTTTAACATGGGCCCCGTGCACTTTGTGTCCTTCTCCACGGAGGTTTACTACTTCATCAACTATGGCGCCAAGCTGCTAACGAAGCAATTCGACTGGCTGGAACGGGATCTGGCCGAGGCCAATCTGCCCGAGAATCGTGCCAAGCGTCCGTGGATCATCACCTACGGCCATCGGCCGATGTACTGCAGCGATGACAAGGAATACGACTGCAATGGCAAACTGGAGACATACATACGGCAGGGTTTGCCCGGTCTCAAGTGGTTCGGTCTGGAGGATCTGTTCTATAAGCATGGTGTCGATGTGGAGTTCTTTGCTCACGAGCATTTCTACACTCGCCTGTGGCCCATTTACGACTTCAAGGTCTACAACGGCAGCCGCGAGGCACCTTACACTAATCCCAAGGCGCCCATTCAGATCATTACCGGCTCGGCGGGCTGCAACGAGAATCGGGAACCCTTCTCCAATGTGCTGCCAGAGTGGAATGCGTTCCATAGCAATGTAAGTCATTCGTCAGGGTACACATGTAGTGTATTTAAGTTTCGGCATGCTACAGTATTCATTTCTCTTACGTTCGATATTATTTTATCGATACGTTTCTATTGCACGCATAACGTTGTTAATGTTGCCAATGCTAATGTTGCTAAGATAAGACAAGTGTTGCCAAATTTTTGGTCAAACAATTCACAATAGCTGCATGTAAACAATGCTGCCAACTTATTTATGCATAGGAATACTTTTTCCAATTTAATCTGACAGTTGGCAACAATACTTCTCATTGTCGCTGCATTGCAAATGTTGCCAATGTCTGGATTTATTTAAATTATATCTTACAGTTGGCAACAATACTTGTCATTGTTGCTGCTTTGCAAATGTTGCCAGCCGACAAGTATATCTATCGATAAGTGCAGTATTTTTCTTTCTTGCCAACTATTTGAATTTGCCAATCGATGAAACTTTAAAATAATTAATTATTTAAATTCCTTTAAATTTCCCGCAGGACTACGGCTATACACGCTTGAAGGCGCACAATGCGACTCACCTGTACTTCGAGCAGGTCTCTGACGACAAGGAGGGTCAGATTGTAGACTCCTTTTGGGTCATCAAGGACAAACATGGCGCCTATGAGTAACAGCATGATTGCCACCCCCCCTCGTCCATCACCCATGATTTCGTCCTTTTAGAAAAATATATACTCACTTTTTAGTTTGCTTATTTTGTGTTTTTTTTTTTTGTCATTTTTAACATATTAATAATAAAAAAAATTAAGTTAGAAAAAAATAGATGATTCAATGGATGCAATGGGGGAATGGATTGCAAGGCGGGTACAAAAAAATCAATTGCACTAAGCTTTGATGTGTGTGTATGTATGTGTGTGTGTGTGTGTTGTATGCTCGCGTCCTCTAGTAGACTGTGCCCGAGATGCCGCTGCCATAATTGTAACCAGCTGCGCCGGCGCCCAATGGCGGCACGCCACCCAAGGCGCCCAGGCCTCCCCCTACGACGCTGTTGCCGTAGTTGCTGCTGTAGTAGCTGGAGGGGTAACCCCCAGCTCCGAAGCGTGTGTTGTAGTAGGGATAGCCCGTGCCGGCGGCGCCCAGGCGAGCATTGTAGTAGGAGAGCGCATAGGGACTGGAGTTGTAGCCACCCAGGGTGGAGCCATAGCCGCCCAAGGCGGAGCCATAGTTGCCCAGTGCAGAGCCATAGCCACCCAAGGCGGAGCCGTAGCCAGCCAAGGCACCGGAGCCGTAGTTGCCATAGCCAGCGGCGCCATCTAACGAAGATAGATTTCCAACAATTGTAGTCTCTCCCTCTCGCTCACTGTCTCTGTCTCTCTTTGACTTACCTAATCCACTGAATCCTCGCGAGCCATACGGATTGTAGTAGCTATCGATGCCGCTGCCATAGCCAGCGCCAGCCAGCGTCGAGCCATATCCGCTGCCATAATTGCTGCCACCGTAGCCGCCATAGCCTGCTCCATATCCGCCATAACCTGCGCCGTAGCCGCCGTAGCCACCGTAGCCAGCAGCGCCATATCCACCGTATCCACCAACGTAGCGCTTCTCCTGCTTCTTCTCCTGCAGCGGCGCATAACTGCTGGCAGCGCCCACTTGATCCGTTGCCGGCTCTGCCGCCACCTGCTGCTGATCCTCAGCTACCGCCTCTGACTGCGCCTGCGCGTGGACGAGCAGCGCTGCTGCAGCGACGAATACAAACTGCAAGAGAAGATGAACACAAGGAGTGAGGGAGGGGGAGCAGGAGGGATGCAGTCTAATCCTTACAAAGCACTTCATTTGGTGGCTGCCTCGGTGTGGGTGTAACTTGCTGATGCTTCTTGCTGTGCGCTGCTCAAGCGGCTGACGATCGTCTAATGCTCAAGCTAACGCTGCGTCGCAAGCTTTTATACACAGCAAGTAGCGACAGAGTGGGACAGTAGAGGTGAGTGCCGGAGGGGGGGATGGAGGTGGAAGCTTGTTAGAGGGAGTTGACATGACACACGCCACGAGCCAAAGCCAAGCGATGTGGTCAGGTGAATTGGCCTAGGAAACGATGTTGGGTTTGTGTGACATCGCAAACAGAGTGAGAGAGGGGGGTAGAGTGAGAGAGGGAGGCAGAGAGAGAGAGAGAGTGAGAGAGGAAAGGAAAGAGGGAGGGAGAGAGATGTGGAGTGAGGGACAGTTGGCTGTGTGAGATTAGCTGTGCGACTCTTCTGTGTGTATCTGCCGTGTTGAAAGAACTTATGCAGAGTCGAACTTGGTGAATAGATGGACTAGACACTATATAGACTTAGAACAGAGTATGACAGGCAAATGAGAGAACTACGAAGATACAGCAAAGAGGTAATGAATGATTATCTCCATTGATGGAAGATGTTAAGACGGCTGATCTGTATATACAGAAAATATTAACAAACTTAAAAAAAGGAAAAAAATGTAATATAAATATAGTAAAAATTTAAAAATGACTGTTTTCGAAGTGTATAGAATTGCATTATATAATTTGTAATTGATCTATGGACATACCATATATCTTCCCACTTACTGTAGATACCCATTCGTCTAACAAGCTATTAATTTCAATTTTGCGTAATGTTTTTGTTTTTTGTTTTTTTTTGTTGTTTTCGGAAAGTAGAAGAAAACTGAGTCATTTATCTTACTTCATATGTAATGTTTACATATATCTTTATTGTAATAGACCTATCTTTCTTCTTTATCTATCCATTTAAAAATCTATCTGTCTATCAATCTGTCTATCTATATACCTATCTATCTATCTATCTATCTATCTACATATTTTTCTGTCTATATATTTTTCTATCTATCCAACTTTCTATATTTTTATCTAACTATTTATTTGTTAATATATCATTTCTACCTATATGTCTATTTATCCTTTATATATAATATTAGATTTATCTCTTTTTTTATCTAGTTCTTTATCTATCAACCCCGTCAATCTAAAATTCCACCGATTGTCCTATATGCATCTCGTTCGCTTCTCGCAGTCCTTAACAAGATTATCAATTCCTTTCTTCCTCACTTGTTGTCTCACTCGTTCCGAATTCATTTAGCAAATTAGAAGTATCTTTACCTTCTTCCCTCCCAAATTCAAGTATCTTTTCATCTGTAATTCTATCTCTGTTTCTTACTGACTCTCTATCTCCCTCTCCCTCTCTCTCTCTCTCCCTCCCTTTCCGTCTCTCTCTCCTTGTTTCCCTAGCACTTTGACTGCTTTGATTTCGATCAGATCACCGTCAGAATCGGGCACGATCATGAGTGGGTTGTGTCATTAGGGCACATATATTATCGATATTCCCACGATCTGCGACAATTACAGCAACTTCGCTGGCGATGACAAATGCTAATTGAATCATTAAGCTGACCCTGGACACGATAATTGCCCAACATAAAACACAGCGAGACAATAACAACAATAACCATAACAATAACAACTCGACAAGTGACTCGAGCCAAAACGGAATCGGGGCTAGAAGATAATGTGAGTATCTTTAGTGGCTTACGCCGTAGTGCGATACTTGCAAACGGATACGCGATCTCTGAATCGGAGCACACAGGCTGAGTCACTGCAGCTCGACGTGCTATTTTGCTTTTCACTTTTCAAACTAAAACTGGCGAATTTTTGTTTATTTTTCTATTTCTTTTTTTGTTTTTTTGGTTAATTTTGTGAACAATAAACGCAATTGTGAACCTAGTGAGGAGTGACATCGGGAATGAACTGGAAAGTGAGGAGAGTCTGGGTACTTCGCTGGCAGATACCCAGAAGCAGCAGGCGGAGAGAGTGTTGAGGGGGGGATGGAGGAGTGGCACGTGCAATGCTACAGAAAGGAATGGTCGAGAAGTTGGTACCACGTGTTGCTAATGGTAGTTTCGATATTATTGAAGATTTTTAATATGCTTTTGTATTTGTAAAATAATTTGTTAATCAAAGAAACTTATTTCATAAAATTGATATACTCGTACTTTTGTTACTCAAAGATACCTTTCAAAAGAAACCGCCTGCTAAAACTCAGTTACCTCTGCCTAGTAGGGCTGGAGCAACATCGATTTCGCTGAGGCTTTTTCATATGAAACATCGATGCTTATCAATACAAGTATAACATCGATAAACTCCAGCTCTACTGCCCTCAAACTCTTAGATCGTGGAGAATCTTCCCTCCTTGCTTTTATCTTTTCTCTCTATCAGTCTACTCTCTCTTCCTGTCTGCTCCCATTCCCTCTTTCTGTCTCTCTTCCCCTTACCTATGTATGCTTTTCACTTCTTTTTGTTGATTGGCAAGGCAAATTCCTCACTTTCTTTCATCATCTCTTTCTTTCCCTCTTTTCTTAACTTTTCTTATCTCTAGTTCTGTACCTCTGGCTATTTCTCAATTTCGGTACCTCTGTTTTAATTCTTCTTGTCACTCATTCTCTTCTGACTTAACTCAATCTACATTTTCTCTTTCTCTTCATGTAGCATGCTCTCTCTCAGTGCATCATGGCAAGTGCACAACTTCCCTCGTTTTTTCTCTCGGTGCAGTCAGTGAAGCCCATTGGAAATGTATCAAGGCAAGCAGCGGCGCAAGTAAACACTTGCCCAACAGGGCAGGTAAGACCAACTACAACTACTACCACAACTAATGTATGTATGTATGTATGTATGTATATGTGTGTGTGCTAGTGTATGTGTGTGTGTGTGTGTCGATCTATGTAGAAATCGGAATTGTCACCCAAATCGGGCCTACTCAATGAGTGGGCCACATTGTTCAAGACACTAAGTGTTAACTCGCTGCGGGCCCTGGCAACATGGCCAAGCCAAGCATCAGCAGCAGTAGCAACAACAGCAGTAACAACAACAACTACAACAACAACAACTACAACTACAACAACAAACAACTACTTCAACGGCCATGGGATGCGCGCGGGCTGCCTGAGAGAGTTTGTTTCCATTTAAGCAGACAATGATTCTTTAATGCCACATCCAATGTGAATCGACGCGTTGCAAGGCATAATTTCTTCAGTCAACAGACACATGCAGGCACGCGGTGCGTATACGCAATGCGATGCACTGCGAGAAATTGCAGCGAAGCTTTGCTCAAAGGGAGTTGATGGCATTTTAAGAGCTTTATTTTGTTGTTTGCTATTTATTTATATATTATTTTTTTGTTTTTATTTATTTATTTTTGTATTCATTAAATTTATTTTTGTATTCATTTGTGTTCGTTTTTTTTATTCATTAATTTATTTTTATTGTTGTTTATTTATTTTTATATTCATATCTTTTTTTCGTATTTATTTTTTTTATTTTTTGAGTATGAAAGTGTTGTACTTCAATTGCTCGGTGTATCTCAAGGAAGGTAACTAGTTTTCAAACTGTAGATAAGCCTTGATAAGACATAATACTAAATTAATAATAAAATCAATAAAGTGTGTACAAAATAAATTTTAAAAAATATTACCTTATAAACTTTTTATACCTTTTACTTATATATAGGTACAAACAATTTAAATTGATTTTTATTGATAATTTAATTGTTATTATATCCTAATTTAAATTCAAAAGACTGGCTTTTAGTCGACTTAAAATAAATAAATAAAAATAACATGTTTCTTGTTATTTCTATTATTAGTTATTGTTAGAATTTCGTTCAGTGTAGTGTAGGAAAATAAAAAATTTAGTTAGAGAAAAAGTCATGCAACTAATAATTAAGTTGACCCTTAAAATCATGTGTCATTTGTAACTGCAAGTGATGTATTATTAATAAGAAAATAGTCTGTTTTATGTTAAAGCTAAACCTAACCTCAAAAGAGACTTCATTTGACAAACCTAACCTCAAAGAAAGTATAAAATAATCCTAACGTAAACCTAACCAAAAACAGACTTTATAATTTATTCTTCATATATATTTAATACCATAAATAAATAGTTCTTGTACTCGACTTGTATTTTTTCACAGTGTACTTACCAAACATTATTCCACATGGGCAACAAGTGTTTGCTTGTTTTTGTTGATGCTGTCAGTACCGTTAACAGGGGATTACCGCGAGGGTCAAAACGATTTGCAAGTTCTGTTGCTTCCTCTTCTTCTTGCTGGAAACATCAAACGGGGCGTGGTGGCCCAACAGTTTCTCCATCTCCACCCAACCGACCCCTTCTCTTGTCCTCCATTTCCATCTCCACCTCCACTTGTGACTGTCTCTGACTAAGCAGCCCCAAACAGCAACAACAATTGCGTTGTTCTAATTCAGCAGGCCAATCACGCGCAACAACAACAACGACAAGAGTAGCAATAACAACAACAACAATTACAGGGTATGTGGTACGTTGCCGTCATTCGCATTGAGTTTTTCGCACGCCCCGCAATTAAAATTTACAAACCGATTTTAATTATAATTTCAAAACTGAGCAAAACGAACCGCAAACAGTTTCCAGGAGCGGCAGCGCCAGCAAATGAAGCGGCTAACGAGGCGGGGGCGCTGGTGGCGGTGTTGGTACTGAGGGGGCGTGGCAGGTGAGTAGGCCACTTGTCGCAAAACAAAGGAAAATTTCAAATGGGAAAACTCGCCTTGAGGCCAACGTTGAACTTGCACTTTGCATAATTGCAACAAAATTGATGAAGGCAGCAACAGCAGCAGCAGCAGCAGCGACTGAGGCGGAGACTGAGGCATTCTCCAATCTGAGCTCCAACTTCAACTTTAACTTCAGCTACGACTTGAGCTTCAGCTTCACACGATTATGCATTTATGTGGGCATAATTCTTGTGCGAAAAGCCCCCAAGATCCCAAGATCCCAGCGAGAACTCACACACTTGATGGCGGCCCTGGCATCGGGTGACTACAGCAATGACAGCAACTGCAACTGCCACAGTGGCAACAACAGTTGCTGCTAATCTGTAGGGCAGCTCATCTGTGCAGGGGCCTAGGTAGAAGAAGGGTTGCCAAGGGTTAAAAGTGGAAGTAATTTCATCGAAATTCAACTCATTTGACAATTTATACTGCTGGAACTTTATATAGTTTAACACTGTAACGATATTGATCAAGTTTGAAGTATATACCATATATATAGTATAGTAGTATTGACACAATACAAATGCATATAGATATATATACTTGTACACAGAAATACACACTATGGTAAGTATACCTCCTTTCTATAACTGAGTTTAGATATATGGAGAAAGTTCATCAAAGTAAGAGCTTCTCTATGGAAAAATCACCAACTAATGACTAAACATTTAATATGATATGAGTGACTATAAACAGATATGATATGATCATCTATAGTAATCCCTAAATCAATTAGCTTTATATATAGTGGCTTGATAAGTAGGATATATGTATATATTGTAGTAAATGAATTAACATGCTAACAATTTAAATCAGACAGCAGAGAATCTCTTACTAAAGAAACCAGGCAACTCGCGGGCATTAGCTGAGCTGAGAACTTATCGTGATGAACAAGAAACTATATAAATACACACACATATATAACATATGGATTGAATGTTTTCATATGAAGCTACACGCCTAAAGTTCTTTCACTTCATGTCAGATTTAATTCAATTTGTCACTAAAGAAACCAAAACACTCCTGAGCGAACAGAACATCTTATCTTGCTGAACAAGAAACTATATAAATGTTCACACACATATATTTCCATATAAAACATTTTCACATTTGTCTCCTTTGCATTACAAACTGCAATCGCAATCGTAGCTGGAACTAAACGCCTGTCAAAATGCACTAAACTGGCCATTCGGAACTGTCATATCTGTCAGATCTCTCTGCTATATCTGCCAACCGCTCAATTTGCCAGCTGAGCAACGGCGAACAATGCCCCGAGTTCGTCTGGAGTTAAGCTCAAGTCGCATATGACATTTTCATAAATCTTTTGTCATCCAATGCAGTCACTGGGAGAGAGCGAGCGAGACAGCACCAGCGGGAACGAAGCGAGCATAAATTGTCAAAGCACGAATGTCAAGATCACAAGACGACAACATGATGATCGTGTGGGGTTCACAGTTTCCCCCATTTGTTGGTTACAATGGAAATGGAATGGAAAAACTGAAACCGATTCGAAAATGTTAAATATCTTAAAAGAAAATCACGTTTTTTCATGAAGTTCTTCTCAATTTTCCTTCAATCAAAACATAATATAAAGAGATTAAAGATTCAAGAGATTATATAAGCTAGGGCTACCAAATTAAGAGTCAATACACGCCCGTAATCGATAAAAACCGAATTTCAGACGAAATTTTAGTGCAGGACAGTTTATTTTTTGTAAATTCAATAATTATAAATGCTCAAATAATAAATGAGAATTTGCTTGCGATCGGATAATTAACATAGAAGTTATTTGGGAAACAATTTTAAGAGATACTTATTTTCAAACCGCTCAGTAAAGTATGCAACACAATTTAAGAAATGTGTTTAAGCAGTTGACTGTAGTTTTTATGCTTGTTTCTTTTTATTTACTTTTCCAAATACCCCCATATCTGTAAAATCCCAAAAACAGCTTGGAATAAAAAGACATTTTCGTTTTTTTGGAATGCTGTAAAAAATATACAAGTACACACACACATACATACGCGCAGGCACACATGCAAGCCGATACTCAGTGCATGCACCGCAGATCGGTCCGATGCGGAGGCGGCACACACATATATATCGGATGTATACATATGTATTGGTGCGTATGGTATGTGCCTGTGTATATATATCAGTTTTATTAAGTCTTCATCTTCTTGTTTGTCCTTCGCAGGGGCCTCGATTTGAACTTTGCAAGTTTCAGTTACGTTTTGTATTCTCTCTAACACTTTTCTCTCTCTCTCTCACTCTCTCATTTTTCTCTAATTTTGTGTTGTTTTTTTTTAGGTTTTTTGTACGTTTGTTTTGCATTTTTTTTTCTCAATCTTTTGTACAGAATTTCGTGCTGAAAGAAAATTGTTTTGTTTTTTTTTTTGTTTTTTTTTTTGGTTTTGTGTGTAAAATTAACTTAGTTGCAGTTGCAGCAGCTGCAAGTGCGAACGAGATAGAGCTAACACATAGACTAGAGTGACAAAGCGATAGGCCAGGAAGAAAGAGACAGCGCTAACTGCCCGGACATATCGTTTGTGAGATTGGGTTAGGTGTACCGATTGTAACAAAAGGGGAGGGTGGGAATATGGAGGTGGGTAAGAGACGGGGTAAGTAGTAAAGATTACAACAATTACAGAACTCAAATCGGTGACACAAAAACATAATACTATATCAATAAATTATAAATCTAGACTAATAGAGACTAGGCTAACTGTAGGTATTAATATATAAATATATATATATGTGTGTGTGGTATATGTTTAAATTATAAAAGTATATAGGTTATGTGTACTATATATTATATAGTATATGATTCGATTCGTGCACACAACGAATTCTGGTAACAATTTTCGGTTTTGCTCTTAATTTTAGAGAAGAAAATCAAGTGAGGGGAAGGCAAAAGGAAGAAAGAGGATAATGAAATTGATTTTACAATAGTTAAAGTGAGGTTATGTGGCAGTAGGAGGCTAGGAAGTTGACAGAAAGAAAGAACGAGACGACAAAACTATTTGAACTACATATTTAGAGAGACATTATTATCAACTAAGTGTCGTTTTTTCTTTTTGTTTATCACATTTATGTGCAACTTGGGAATGGGGGATATAGAAGTTGTGTGTGTGTGTGTGTGTGTATGTGTGTGATCGGATTGTTATAAAGCAACCTCTTGGAACGGTTTCGTATGTGACTTAGTGACTAAGACTGGAGTTTGGCTTTACTCGCTTAATAAATAATAATAACGCAAGTGTGTTTAAACAATTATATAACAAAGAGGCAATGCATGGTAATTGTTGTAGTTGTTGTTGTTGCTGTTGTTGTACGAATACGAGTACGAGTAAGAGTAAGAGTAAGGTTAAGTGTAATAATAATTGTAATCGTAATCATAATCGTAATAATTAGAATATATAAAAATCAATCACAGACTCGTTTTATGTGTTTTCTTTTCAGTTTTAAGTTTTCGTTTCATTTTTTTTTTTTTTTTTTTTTTGTTTCACCTGGAATCTCAAGTCACGAGTCTTGTATTATCTTTTCTTTGTCATTCTTTTTTTTTGTTAACTCGTTTCTTCATCATCTTTATCTTCTCTACTACTACTACTTCTACTGCTCTCTCTCTCTCTCATATCGTGTAAAAGGATTGACTATGCATAAAGTAGAGTTATATACAGGCTTGATTTGTTGTAGTTAATAGGTATATTATATATGTATGTATGCAATATACTTTGTTTTTATTAGTCCATAATTTATAGTTACGTGTATATACTATATATATTATATATATAGATTTATGTGTGTGTGTGGTTTGTTGTTGTGAATATAATCTGAAGAATTTGTATGCGCTCTTTTACAAACTTTATAGCATACGATCCAAGCAAATCATGAGGTAACTTAACCTACAAAGCATACAAAGCTTAAAGACTTTCCACGCGATTTGCTCTCTCTCTCTCTCTCTCTCTCTCTGTTTTGCTCATTAAGCTTACAAAATCTTAAGTTGGTATTAAATAGATTATTTCAGAATT
Organism: Zaprionus africanus; assembly: GCA_018151435.1. Classification (NCBI taxonomy): domain Eukaryota; kingdom Metazoa; phylum Arthropoda; class Insecta; order Diptera; family Drosophilidae; genus Zaprionus; species Zaprionus africanus. The sequence continues at coordinate 6,472,072 of JAECXB010000076.1, forward strand.
GTTTGTTTGGGGAAGGGAAGGTTTGTCAACTGTTTTGTAAATCTCTTTTGCGCTTACAGACTACAGTTTTTATAGCATAATATACTAGCAATTTGTGAATAAGTTCATCAACATTACATATATAATTGTTGTTGCTTCTTGTTTCTTGTTGCATCTGCAATAATTTAACAATTTCGTAATTATTATTTTATGTCAGTAGATACACATGAATCGCATGTTCTATATAATGCTAATGGTCCTATACGATCTGCGCTCAGTGTGTGTGTTATCTTTCGGGTTTGCTTTGTGTGTGTGTGTGTTTTATGGCTTATGGCATGCACTATAAATATTTGTCTATATGTACAGAGTTCAATATATATCGTATATTGTATGGACTTAAGGTCAAATATATATATATCTATAGCTAACTGTTAATTTCTATTTGCATTTGGATAATTTTAGTCATAGCTCTAGCTTTATAGTTATCGTAATAATCATTTATAGCTATAGTTAGATCTGCAATTACAGTTATAGGTTTCTTTTTATTTTTTTCTTTTGTTTTGTTTTTGTTTTGGGGGGAGAGAAACTGCTTTATTTGCTGTTCTGTTCTTGGGGAAGTTGTGTGTATTCTCTATCGTTTAACAGGCCATCATGGTATTGCTTTTGTTGTCTTTCCCATACGAAGAAGACACGTTAATAATTATTTATTTTCGTTTTTTTTTTCTTATGGAGGCCACAAATTCAACAAAAAAAAAAATAAAAAAATAACCGTATTCAAAAAGTTGTCGCGGTGGAAAGTAGAACACATTACAGACAGTAGGGGAAAGTATGAGGGACGAAAAATTCGTTAACAGGAATTTACAGAATATACGGGGAAAATTACACTTAAAAAAAAGCAGACCGCGATACAAAAGTTGATTGTAATAAAAAAAAAATATATATATGAACAACAATTGAACGCGGTTTAACTTAATATTCGCTTGTTGCGTCAGCTCATTAAAAAAATTGATTATGCGACTTAAGACTAGCAATATTCAAATATAGGTTATGTTTACATCTATATAGATAGTCTATATATATATTTGTATATATGTTGTGTATCATTATGTTTTGTAGATCAGATAATCAGATAGTTGCGATATTTATGTGCATGCGATTAAATATATCTCTTAGCTATGCGAGCGTGTCTGTGTGTGTGTGTGTGTGTTTGAGTGTATTGGGTGTATTAGGGCACTTGAAGCGCCCAGAGAGTGTTCTTGTTTTTGTTGTTGTTGTTGTAGTCTAAAAAGCTCTAATTAATCAGTTAAATTAAATACAAAATACAAATACAAATACAAGTTTCGTTCAGGTTCGTCGTCAGGGTCTGAGATATGATTGGAAAACAAAACAAGAAATGCAAAAAAAATCATTATAATAATATAATGGTATCATCAGTTAAAGTATGTAAATGTAAATGTTTGTGTGAGTGTAATATATATATGTATATATAGAGATGCGCTTTAGTCCTAATTCTGTTATCAAGTTTAGTTTTAAGTGATTCCCTTTTTGTTTTTGTACAATTACAGTTAAGATTAGCTATATAAAGTAATATATAATATAAAGTAGGCATATCAACTAAGCTATGTATAACGTTTATATAAGACAGATATATATATATATCGTGTATATACTTTCAGCTTAAAACTAGGCTTTCTGTTCTCTTATTCTCTGCAAACATATTGTATATAGTATCAAGTGTGTGTGTGTGTTTGGGTGTGTTTTATAGCTTATAATAGCAATTATCAAATTGAACAATAAAAAACTTTCTGCTTAACTAAATCCGCACTAAATCCGCGTTACTATATATAATACAATTCGGATTGAAAACGGGTTTTTTTTTGGGGTGCGGCAGACGCTTTAGTCATGCCGCAGTACGATCCGCTGCGGTGCCTTGCTGCGCTGTTTGCCGCCGCCACCTCCAGAGGATGCCTGTCGCTTTGCCAGACGATCAAAGATGCCTCCAGATGCTCCTCCTCCACCGCCGCCGCCGCCTCCTCCTCCTCCACCGCCGCTGCTCTTGCGCTGCATCAGCTGCTCCTCGCGCTGACGACGCTCTCGTTGCCTTCCTCCGCCTCCTCCTCCACCGCTACTGCCATGCGAGGATTGCTGTTGCTCGCCACTGCTGCCATTGCTACTCGGTTTGAGGACAACACGTCGCTGACCGGAACTAACCACTGCAGCTGAACCAGCGCCACCTCCTGCTCCGCCACCACTGCGCACAATCTTTTGATTACGCTTGACCACCAGCAATTCCGGTGTGGCTGATCTTTTGATGGCGCGTGATTGCGGCGGTGGCGGCGATGGCGTAGCCAACAATCGATCCTCCTCGTCCAGCAGCAAATCATCATCATCGTAGTCAAGCTCCACCTCATCATCGCTGGGTGTGCCCAGACGCAGTGTGCCCATATCGCCACGCCCCTTATGGCTACCAGTGGGCGGTGTGCCGCCAGCGGCTCGATTGCCAGACAACTGCTGCTGATGCTGGTGCTTGCTTGACGGTGCCAGATGCTCAGTTATGCTGCGCTTGGCTTCCGGGGCAATTTTCGCCGCTGTTAGCTGTTTACGTCCCGCTCCCATGGGTGCGCCACCGCTGCCCGATTGTCCGCCACGGCTGCGTCCGTTGCCTCCCGCCGTTTCGGGTTCATCGCGTCGCTTCAGCGAGATCACCTTGCGTTCATTGTTCAACGGCGGACGCTGCTTTTGTGCGCTGCCTGGCGCTTGCGACTGCTGCCCGGTCTGGCCACTACCGCTGCTGCTGCTGCTGCTTGTCTGTTGTTCCTGATCATCACGTGGCGCCGGACTGTGTCCCTCGGCGCGCTTTTCCTGCAAGAGAAATAAATGAGAACAAGGATTTAGCGAGAGAAGATGGGGATCTCGGGACTCACGGCCCAACACATATGACTGATTCTTAAACTTTAAAGAACTCTGTTATACAATTACTTACAATTATTTAATATATATTATATTCATGTATAATAAAATAACTGTGCAAGAAGGAAAAAATAATAACAATCAGTGTAAAGTTTATCGTTAAAAGTAAAATACAATTTTAGGAATAAACGATAATTTGGCGACACTTTGGCAAAAAAAAAACGGTTACAAGCTATAAAATAAACTCAATTTATGCAGTAACTATATAGAATAAGGTTTTAATATTTTCCAGCGATGTGAGGCGAAAGGGTTCTAACAATTCTGCGATTTCAAAAACGCAACAATAAATTTTGAGTTTCTGTATTCTTGTGCACTACGGTGAAATTATTGATGATTTTTTCAATTAACTATTTAGGATACTCAACTCAAAGTTCTCTTCAGTCTTTTCCATCAAACCATCTCTATTAATAAGTGGACTCCAGCTAGAGTTCTCTCCTCTCTCTTTTACCAAACTGTCTCCAATCACAAGTCACATGTAATACTGATCTCTCATCCAATCAAACTAATCTTTTTCTCTTCATTCTACTGATCTCATTGGAATTTTTTTTCTAAATTTCGCAAATACTTGACTACTTTGCATAATTCCAGTTTGAATATTCAACAAATAAAGTGCATAGATATTTAAAAATTATATTTTTAACTTGTTTGAATTTAATTCACAAATTTATTTTTATTTAATTATTTATAAAATTAGATAAAATGTTGACTTTTTTTATTTATATAAGCAAATAAAATAAACAGTTTGAGCTTTTGTTTTGGATCAGGAATTTATTGGTCAACTTCCATTGTGATCGTAAACTAACTACACATAATTGCAGGGTATGTTCAGTTGTATAGGGTATCTGTAGCGTACTCACCTCATGTTGTTTCTCCTCGGCAGCGCGTCGGCGTTTCATTTCCTTGTCGCGCATGATTTTCTCACGCAGCTGCTTCTGTTTCTCAATCTCCAGGCGATAGGCACGCGTCTCCTCGTCCTCGTCGCTGGGCTGAAGGGACAGAGAAGGAGAGAGAGATGATGAATAATGTTAAGGGTAGGGGAAGAAGAGCAGCCGGACTTACCATGTTGCGTGTACCGCTGGCACCGCTATCCAAGGCCCGATTGCGCGGTTCACCTGAGAAGGGATTGCGTGGTGCCGAGGGGGAGCCACTGCGTCGTCGCTTGGGTGCTGCAGCACCGCCTCCAGCTGCTCCACCACCACCACCACCTCCAGCGCTGGCTGTGCCACGATTCTCATCACGTTCTCTGCTGCTGGCGGGGCGGCGATAGCCACGAGTGCCTGCTGCAGGACGTGCGGCACCGCCACTGCCTCCACTACCACCACTGCTTCCTCCTCCTCCTCCACCGCTTCCATATCGATCGCGTTCACGATCTCGTTCCCTGTCGCGCTCCCGTTCACGCTCCCTATCACGTTCCCTTTCCCGATCTCTGTCACGCTCTCGATCACGTTCCCGTTCACGATCGCTGCGCTTGAGTGGTGAATAACTGCGACCACGAGATCGACTCCGGCTGCGACTTCGTCGCTGTGCTGCACTCGATGAGGATGCACCCGCATTGGAGCCAGAACTGGCTGGAGGGGGTGAACGTTCCATGCGACGCATCTCAAAGTATTGACGATTCTTGTTGATGAACTCCTCCTGCTGACGCAGCAACTCCGCCTCGCTGTTGATGGCCGGCATGAAGTGTGTCTCCTTGATGAACTTATTGGTGGCAGCCTCGACGCCGCCCTTGAAGTTGGGATTGATCAGCACCTTGCCAACGACACCGCGTGGCACAGCAGTTGCTGGACTTCCCGCCGCCAGCTGTGGTGGCTGTTGCTGCTGCTGCTGTGGTGCACCGAGCACTGCTGCCTGTGGCGGAACTTGTGTGGGCGGAGGAGGAACACCAGGTTGCTGCTGTTGCTGAGGCTGCTGCTGTTGTTGTTGCTGCTGCAGATGTGGCAACGGTGCACGCATATTCATGCCATTCATGTAGCCACCTCCTCCGCCGCCCATCATATGGGGCGGTAGCGCCTGCAGCGGTGGCCTTGGCATGCGGGAGCCAGGTGCCTCACCCTGTGGCCGCCAACCGTTGTGCGGACGCATGAACTGTCCACCGCCAAGCAGAGGCTCATAGCCGGGCATAGCTTGTGGGCCACCACCTCCAGCGCCTGGCCCAGGGCCAGGTCCATAGCCGCCGGGTCCGGGAGCATTGCGATAGGGAGGCGGTGGACGCATACCTGCCGGCGAATGTGGACCGCCAGGACCACCAGGACCTCCAGGTGGCGGATGTGGTCCAAGCAAGGCGCCATTGCGATAGACCTGGCCAGCCTGGGGCTGTCCATAGCCCAGGGGCAGAGGCAACGGCGGTTGCAGCAAACCCACTCGCACCTGATCGTGTGGATGGGAGTGTGGGTGTGGTCCGTGTGCATGTGGATGGGGCAGCAGATGTGAGGGAGGCACTCCACCTCCGCCATTGTTGTTACTGTTGCCGCCGCTGTTGCTGTTGTTGTTATTGTTGCTGCTGCTGTTGTTACTGCTGTTGTTGCTGTTGTTGTTGCTGTTGTTGTTGTTGTTACTGTGGTGTTGATGGTGCAACATGTGCGGATTGTGTAGATGCGGGGAGGGATTGGGACCAGGACCAGCTGAATTCACGGGGCCTGCATTGTTGTTATTGTTTGCTGTGTTGTTGTATGGCGACTGTTGTTGTTGCTGCTGCTGTTGTTGTTGTTGTTGTTGTGTGGGTGTTTGTTGCTGATTTGGTGGTGCACTTGATGATGGGTATTGGCCTGGAATGAATGCAGTTTTGCTTAGTGTTAGTGTTTGTTGATGTTGTTGATGCTGCTGCTGTTGCTGTTGTTGTTGGTGTTGCTGCTGTTGTTGCTGCTGCTGCAGCTGCAAACTGCTCACTGCCAGTTGTTGTTGTTGTATTGGTGTTGCCAATATACAAGCTGTCACTGGTGTAGCAACCACCACATGTGGTGCAACATGCTGTTGTGCAACATTACCCGATGGCATCAGGAAACGCTGCATCGGCGGCATTCCGCCCATCATGCGCTGCTGTGGATTGAACATATGCGGTCCCGGATTGCGCAGCAGATGATGCCGTCCACCCATCATGCGTTTATTATTCCCATTGTTGTTATTGTTGTTGTTGCCCTGCATAAAGCGTCCACCTCCGCCGCCGCCAGGGCCGCCCATGCGTGGTTTGTCTACAGAGAAGAGAGCGTATGAAGATATATAGCTACTTGAAGGATCTCCCCACCAGCTCATTGTCCACTTACCTGTGTGGTGTCGCCTCTGCAGCTGCTGTTGCTGTTGCAGCGAGTGTTGCTGATGCTGGTGCTGCTTGTGCTGATTGTCGGCTCTCTCGCTGGCCGTCTTGAAATTGGTGCGCTCCTCACGTTCCTCCTCATCCTCACGTGGATCGGGTAACTCGGCAACGGAACTGGCACTGGGCAGACTCTCCTGGGAGGAGGCCAACAGCGAGGACAAACCACCGCCGTCTGTGTCACTTGCCTCCACCTCGGCCTCCAAGTCAGCTTCGGCTTTCGTTGCGTTCACTCTTTCTGCCTCAGTGGTGGCATCTCGGGTGCCATTATTCACAGTTTGATTGCTCTTCACTGCCAGCGAATCCTCGTCGCTGCTGCCGCTAGCTGCGCCTGCTGTTGTTGTTGTTGCAGCTCGCTCTGTTACTTGTGACGTTGTCTCACTTGCATTGCCAGCTGTGCTTGTCTCGGCCACTGTTGTTGCATTCGACACTACAGACGTTTCTCCTGCAGCAGCTGCCACTGCAACTGGGGCAGCAATTGCCGGCGCAGTCTCCTGGGCAACCTTAGTTGTTGTTGTTGTTGCTGCTGCTGTGGCTGATGTGGCTGATGTTGCTGCAGTTGTTGCCGTTGATGTTGTCGACTTTGTTGCTGCTGTTCCAGTTGCTGTTGTTGTTGCAGCTGCAGCCTGCACTTGCTGCTGTTCCTTGTGCTTACGTAGCTGCTCCTGTGCCCATTCCTCGGCCTCAGCGCGCATTTGTAACTTCACCTCACTGGTGACATCTTTCTCCAGTTCTGCAAAGGAAAGGAGAGGGATGAGAATTGGAAAGGGAGTAGGAGATAGGGAGTGAACTTACCCTCATCGGAGAGCAGCAGCTCATCCTCGTCGGCGCCAAGCAGCGCCTGATCATCGATGTCGTCGCCCAGTCCTAATTCATAGTTGAGCAAATCGTCGCTGCGAGGGAAGGAAAATAATAAAAAATTAATTAAAACTACTTAAGAACATTTATATCTTTATACGAATATAATTTAACTTCGCTAATTAATTTCCCCTTTTGTTAATGATATAAATTTTATTATAATAAATAAACTGCAATTCATTTGTGTTATTTCAAAAGAAGAGAGTGGGAAAAGTGAATCGATAAATGATGAAATAAATTTAAAGCCTGATAAAATAAATAAATCATATAAGGCAACGATTTTAATTAAAAACCTTTCAACCATAACCAAAATATTGTAAATATTTTGATGAGGGGGCACAGAGAGTGAGAGGGAGGGAGAAAGTTGCATTTGTGTACATTGGAAAGGAACGACAAAAATATTTGTTTTTTTCTGTATGTTTTGCACGACTATTCACAGGATCTACTCCCACACACACACACACGCACAGCCACGCATACGCATGCAGTTTCAGGCTAAATACCTTGAAAATATGTATGCACACATACATGTATATTTGAAGTAAACATGTGTGGGTGGATATGAGTTGTGCGCGTGTGTGTGTGTTACAAATTGAGGCAAATAAAAAAGATGTCATCGAAGAACACAGGGGGAAAAAGAGAATAAAAAACACGCGCCCTTCACTTTGCAATATGTATATTCATTACATTGAACATTTACAATTCACTATTTGCAATTATATTTGCATTTTCACAAGTGACTTACTTAATGTCCGACATTTTGAGTGCGGTACCACCACCACCGCCACAAAGGCAGAGAGGCAGCGGCAGCTGTTGACACTCGGCGGCAGCGCAACTAAACGCGCGTATGTATTTGTGTCTTCACACTGTGTATGCGTTTATGTGTGTGTCTTTCACTGGCTAGTGCGTCTGTGTGTGTGTGTGTTGGTGTATGTTTGTGTGCGTGTGCGCGTTATGCGGATAAGTAGAACAAACGTTTGTCTACTTTACACTGGCCGTTTATAACATTTTTATTGATTACTAGCACTTCAGCACTTTTATTAAACATACTTATTAACACTTAGCATGTTAATAATATTAAATCAAAATAGATCGCACGAAAAATGTAAATGAAAACGCTGCTCTGCCAGCGTTTTCCACACGCAGTTTTGTGCACTTTTTTCACTTTTCAGCACTCGAGTGCAGACACTGCACAACACTGAAGTCGTGCGGATGCGGGCTAGCGTTGCCATATCATTCACACAAATAAAAATGCCCTCACAAAAAATACTGTCGACTCGCAGTTAACATATCGAGAAATATCGATAGGTCGGAATTTCAAAATTACATTATGTGAAACCGATGTTTCGATAAATTTCTTACATCACTAAATAGTCGCAATTGGCACACGGTACGCAATGTTGAGCGGCAGCAGCTGTGCGCATGAAATTAATTAGAAATCCAAATATTCGGTTCGTGCGAAAAAATACAAATTGACCAAATTGAGAAGTAAGCCGATCCGGATGTGGAGCTGTAGTTATAAAACTGGATATGAGCGTCTGATAAGCGCAATTAGCTAACAGTCTCGCATCGGGTTCGCGGTCGTTGTTCCTCGGAGTGTGGATAAAAAAATTTTGTTGAACAAAAAAGGAGAGAGCCGAGTCAAATAAATTCATAGTGTTGCAATTATAGCCAGATTACGATAAAAAAAACACCAAACAAAAAAACATACATACATGCATAGGCACACGCACACACACTCACACTAGTGCACACAACAAGTATTTCGGATATTTTTTATTTTCTGTTTTGTTACTTACTTTTTTTCTATTCATGAGCAAGTGCATACAAAGGCGCACACACACACGACGCATACCACGCGCACACGCACACGCGAATTGAATTGAAAAACAATAACAAAACACCAACACCAAGAGCACAGGCAAGGGAAGGCAAGGCAAGAAAAGAAAAGAAAAAGGGAAAAAGAGAAACAAAACGAATCAGTGACATGCAAAATTGAAAAATGAACGACCAGCAGCTAAACGCGAAGGGAAACAATGCAAATGGTGCAGCAGCCAATCAGCTGATTAATCCGACTTTGTCGCAGTCGCAGTCGACGCTAGCGATGGAGCAGCAACAGGCGTGTGTGCGTCTGCCCATTTTGGGCATGACATGTCAGTCGTGCGTGAAGAATATCCAGAATACGATTTCACAGAAATCGGGCGTGATAAGGGCGCGCGTGGAGCTGGAAGAGAGTGCCGGCTACTTTGACTACGATCCCCGCGAGATAACAGCAGCCCAGATCGCCAACGAGGTCGATGACATGGGATTCGATTGTGTCTATCAGCCCGAGGTGAGTCCCGCCAGCGCCAGTGTCAGCATACGTGTCCTGGGCATGACGTGTCAGTCGTGTGTGCGCAACATCGAGGGTCATATATCAGGTCAGGCGGGCATCAAAAGTATCCAAGTGAATCTGGACGAGAAGAACGCGCGCGTACAATACGATCCCGATCAGCTGACTGCCGAGCTCGTTGCCGAAATGATCGACGACATGGGCTTCGATGCGACAGTTGCAGTTGCAGATTCCTCCAGAAGTTTAACGCCGCCCTCCCCTGATAAGCAGCAACCCGCGCCCGCATCCCCCAAGCGAAACAGCAAGCAACAGGTGGCAACCAATGGCAATGCCATCCTGGTGCCCATTGAACAGGAGGCCCTCACAAAATGCTTCCTGCACATACGCGGCATGACGTGCGCCAGCTGCGTGGCCGCCATCGAGAAGCACTGCCGCAAGATCTACGGCCTGGATAGCATCTTGGTCGCACTGCTCGCCGCCAAGGCTGAGGTCAAGTACAACGCGAATGTTCTGACCGCCGAGAACATTGCCAAGTCGATCACTGAACTCGGCTTTCCCACGGAGCTCATCGATGAGCCCGACAACGGTGAGGCCGAAGTGCAGTTGGAAATCACGGGCATGACCTGCGCCTCGTGCGTCAACAAAATCGAAACGCATGTCCTCAAGCTGCGCGGTGTGACAGCTGCCTCCGTGACGTTACTAACGAAACGAGGTGAGTACGAGGGTGGTGGGTGGTGAGTAAGTGGCGGACGTCATCAAATGTAAACAGGGCGAACAGGCAAAAAATACTATCGAAAGGGGGGCACTAACTAAATACGTTAAGGGTTGCCACCTGTTTGATTTATTGTTCACTATCCTTTTCTGAGTTCGCAATCGAGTGCGCCATCTGAAGTTTCCACCAGACTGTATTTTCTAAACAAATATTCCCATACTTTCCGATTTCATAATGACAATTGCCTGATTAATCGAAGTCAAGTCAATATTTGAACAGTGAAACAAGTAAAGCACCTGTGCCCATGCACAGTCCCCACGTCTGTTGATAATGTCGTAATAAATGTATGGCGTAGAACATGCATATATAGAAGGTATATATCATTGTATTATGGTATAAGTATCCATGCAATTGTCATGTTACTCGCATTGTTGACATCACGTGCGATTCCAGCTGAAAAAAGAATATACATAGAAGCGAATGGAAGAAGCTCAATATTGAAATAGATTCACATAATATTAAAATGAACATGTGTGATTATGTTTGGGTGCATTCTCAAGTTGTTGTTATTGTTTCTGTTGCTACTCCTACTATATACCATACCAGTATGATTAGTTTTATGCTTGATAAGAGGCCTCTCGAGGGCAACAACACCAAGAACAAAAACAAAGAACAATAACAACAAAAGAGAAGGCGATTAAATATTCCTGAAAAGCAAATACACTCACACAAGTTAAGTTATCTGGGTTATAATGCCCAGATAGGGAGGCAGGGAGAATGAGTAAGCTAGAGAAATGTTCTGAACGATTAGTAACATTAAATGCATGTAGCGCATGTGCCAATATAATATTATATACAATATGGATGTAATGTTCACATATTGTAAAGAATATTTAATTGGAAGAGGAGTTACATAAGAACAAACTTAAAGAATGATAGGATCATCAGATGCACATTTCCAAGAAATCCTAACCAATTCAAAACTGTCACAGTGCCCTCCATGTATCGTATACATTTAATTCTCTAAGCGATAAATTGTTGTAATGGGCAAAGAAAAGAATGTTTTCAATCAGTCTCGTTGTACAATCGGGTGATATAAGGTATAGTATTATATGCTATATGTACATGTATGTGATCAGCTGGACCAATTCATTTTATTCAACGTTGACTCAAGCCTTCAATTCAAAGCGGTTCCGCTATAAAGACCTTAAGCTACATAAATGGCCAACTTTTTAAACTGAAAGTGAAAGAAACTCTATTTACTTCCCTCCCCGTTCTCTTTCATTTTTTGTTTGTTTGCGTGATCTCCTCTTGTTTAGTTGCGTTTTTTTTTTTTTATTTCATCTACTCTTTGTGCCATGGTTCGTTGCGCATGCTCGCAACATTCACATTCACCTTCACTTGGCTCGGATTCGGATTCATATTTCTATTCGGAGGTTCGCCTAATATTTTTGCCATGTAGAGACACAAGACAATATGATATTATGCAAGATCATGCTCTCAATTAATTTGTATATTTTAATCGAGGTCACACTCGTTTCTTGGTTCTGTCCCGAACTGTGCTGAAGTTGTCGTTTGAATGGAGTCGAAGTCGAATCGTACGTGAGATTAGTTGCCATAAAACTGGTTTCTTTTTCCTATCCAAATGTGAAACTGGCTTTTGCGCACTTTCATAATCGACCTGCAATGCAGAGGAAAGAAAGGAAATCATAGAGAGAAATCAACTGAAATGCATATAGAGAAAAACCACAAAACTGTAAATGGAATATCATCGGTTCAAACGTAGCTTAAGTCTTGTTTACCTTATAGAATAGGAGAGTTTGCTCTTATCATGCGAACTAATTTCCAAACACATTTTCTGCCAGATGCATTTTCCATTTCAAAAGGGCGAAAACGATCGTAAACGTAAATAAAGAAAACTTTCCATTAAAGTATTTACGCTTGAATACGATTTCAGTAGTGTTGTGAAATGATATGCATTCGTATAGGTATACTAGGTTTGTAACATCTGTGAGAATGAAACTAGTTGATGTTTGTACCTTCCTCACTCACCTCCGATAAGATCCACAATCCACATGCAACATATAGCGCGCCAATTGGAATTGATTGTGGCTTCTTTTTGTTTGTTTTCAATCAAAGTTGGGAAAACAACAACTCATGTAAATTTATAGATTGGTTTGAAACGGGTTTTGCCTTGATGTCTCATGGTCAATTTGCAAATTTCGATTTTCTGCATCAATTTGGAGCAAAAGCAACGCAATGCAAAGCAGAAACACAGAATAAATTTTTTGTAAAACTAACTAAAAAGTTGTTCAACTCGAGAGCAACATATGTTTTACCTGTACCGCGATGCTTATCAGTTAAGTGGGACGCCGACTCTACAGTCGGCGTTGCCAGCTAATGATAGCAACAGCAACAGCAGCAAAAGCAACAACAACTACAACTAACAGTAGCAAGTACAACAATTTGAAAATGTTCTAAAAATGAAAACGAATTGAAGCGATAAGATGCAACAAGCAGCAGCAGCACTAGTGGCAGAAAATTGATTTGAAATTGTGGGTGTATGTACCACTGTACCAAGAACACACACAGACAGACACTCATACACACGCACACATCAGATTGCTGATTATCTTGGCCATGCGTTTAAATTGAGCAAGGAAAATCGATCGATCGCTCGTTTGACAAACACACAAACAGAACGTTTGTCGTTGTCGTATTTCGATTTAGCGATAATTATAATTAGCATTAAATGTTGGACAACGGGGCCCAGCTGATATGTTAATCCCATCAGTGGCTTTTCCCCCGCCTCCTTTTTTGTCTGATTACTTTGCACACGATCAACCGTGCGCAAAATATGCACTGTGTGTATATCGATAGATTGATGCCCCTGAAGCATCAGCACCTTCTGCCATCTCTCCTGATGTGCTGCTCTTTAAACAAATATCGATAGTTTAATGACTGATTAAAGCATTCAGCGACGCCATTGCTGTTATTGTTTGGCTATTCACTGATATGGTAACCCCTGCCCCCTCTCTTTCTGAGCTCTCTTTCTTGCAATTTGAAAGAAATATGTATCGATAAACCGATCACAGTTTGGGGCTGGCAGCGGCGCCATTATTGATATGCACTCCTGTGCAATGCACTGTAACTGCAGCCTGTGAACATGCGTCACATATACAAACATACGAACTGAACTTCCCCGTGGCTGGTGATGAAATTGCTGCGGCTGCTGTGTGATTCAGCCAATAAATCGAGTCATGGGCCTGATGAGAATGGGGATTCTTTGCTATCAACTGAATAATTAGCTAGCGGAATGTGCGCAGCAACTCTTTTACCCTTTTCTTGTACAGTGTGTACACACTGTATACGAATGTACTCACTATCTGCATAACTATCTAGATAAGGCGAGAAATGCGTCAAGTCATTCATTTAAGTCTCCCCTTGAGGGGGGAGTTGGTAACTAATTTGTTGTTGCGCCCCTCTGTTTCTTTTTCGCTTTTCTTTTGGGCTGCATAACATGTTAATCAGCGGCTACAACGGCGATACAACGAATAATGTACACGCGTATCTTATCGATAAGTTGCAACAACAACAACAACAACAACGAGGGGCGACAAACAGTGCTGCCCCAAAACTAACAGGGGCTTCTGGGCTTTGCTGATTGTTGCTGCTTCCTCTTCTTCTTGGCCAAGTTCAACAGCCCATTGCGCACGCACACACACACATACATACATAGTGGCAGCCACAGTAATGTGCATGCAATTGAAATTCGAGCTGCTTAACGAGGTGTGTTGCATACGTTGTTGCAAGCAGAAAATTGTGGGGGGGGAGCTAGGGAGAGGAGAAAAGACATGCGACGGTCGCACGGCTCCACTTGGCAATTGAATCCGGCAATTTTGCACGAACCGGTTGCGCATAGCGGTTGTTGTCAAGCCACCAATAACAAACAAAATAACAACAACAAAAAATTAATAAAAAATAACTGAAAGCCAACTAGATACTAACGTATTTATGCGCTCCAATTCCAATTGCCCCGCAGACAGTCCGAGAGAGGAACAAAGACTTTTGCGACTGGCGCCCTGACAGTCATGGTCATTAAAATAGATCAACTGTTGTGCCATGCCTTAGCTATTTATGAAGCATTTTAGCAACAATATTCAAAATTTCAATAGCTGTTATACAGGCCTGGTCGAAATTCTAGGCACACTTTAATGAAATTGAAGCTTATTGTAAAATAGATTCAAGGCAAGGTCATGAAATTGATGCTCATTGGAAAGTGAAGGGGAATCCTACACATGACAAATACATCTGTATATGATATAGCTTGGACAAACTAAATATAGCGCATGATGGGAATTTACGGGAACTAATATGATGAATAGGCTGTATTAAAATACTTTACTTATTCCTCTTGCTGTATCGATAATTGTCTAATTTCTTAAAATTTTAAAAATCATATAAAAAAAGTTTTATTTAGGAAATAATATCAGAATACATTAAGATTCGGAGATTTTTTCAGGCTAAATGAAAAAATGAAAGGACAAATCTATGCGGTATCCTTCAATATACTCTCTATAAGTTAATCAATTCAACTAATTTAGCTTAGTCAACTTTTATGGACGCTACTGTATTGCCAGCACAGGGTGTACCCTGCAAACTTCCCTTTTGCATACGATCTTCATATTTATTTATTTTCTGTTTATCTGCTGTTGCTTTCCAGGTAAATTCCGCTACATAACAGATGATACAGGACCGCGGAGTATATGCGAGGCAATCGAGGAGCTGGGATTCGAGGCGAAGCTGCTGAGTGGGCGTGACAAGATGACGCACAATTATCTGGAGCACAAGGAGGAGATACGCAAGTGGCGCAATGCATTCCTCGTCTCATTGATCTTTGGCGGCCCCTGCATGGTGGCCATGATCTATTTCATGTTCGAGATGAGCGACAAGGGACACGCACAAATGTGTTGCCTGGTCCCGGGTCTGTCCATGGAGAACCTTGTGATGTTTCTACTCTCCACGCCGGTACAATTCTTTGGCGGCTATCACTTCTATGTGCAATCGTACCGCGCCATCAAGCACGGCACCACCAACATGGATGTGCTCATCTCGATGGTCACCACCATCTCGTATGTGTATTCAGTTGCCGTCGTTATTGCGGCCGTTCTAATGGAACAGAATAGCTCGCCGTTGACGTTCTTCGATACGCCGCCAATGCTGTTGATCTTTATCTCGCTGGGACGTTGGCTAGAGCACATTGCCAAGGGCAAAACATCGGAGGCGTTGTCCAAGTTGCTCTCCCTTAAAGCTGCCGATGCTTTGCTTGTCGAGATATCACCTGACTTTGACATCATCAGTGAGAAGACAATTTCTGTGGACTATGTACAGCGTGGTGATATTCTGAAGGTGATACCCGGTGCCAAGGTGCCAGTGGATGGCAAAGTACTCTATGGTCATTCCAGTTGCGATGAGTCGCTCATCACGGGCGAGTCAATGCCGGTGGCGAAGCGCAAGGGTGCCGTTGTCATTGGCGGTTCAATCAATCGGAATGGAGTGCTCTTGGTGGAGGCCACACACACCGGGGAGAACACAACGCTGGCGCAGATCGTACGGCTGGTTGAGGAGGCACAAACCTCCAAGGCGCCAATTCAACAGCTTGCCGATCGCATTGCCGGCTATTTTGTACCATTTGTGGTGGCCATATCCAGTGTTACATTGATCGGTTGGATTATTGCGGGATTCATTGATGACTCATTGGTGCCGGTGTCGCAGGAGCATAAGACGCACATGGATCGCAATACAATTGTGATTAGCTATGCCTTCAAGTGTGCCCTAAGCGTGCTGGCCATTGCTTGCCCATGTGCCCTGGGTCTGGCTACGCCCACAGCTGTCATGGTTGCCACCGGCACGGGTGCCACCAATGGTGTGCTCGTCAAGGGAGCCACCGCACTGGAAAATGCCCACAAGGTGAGTAGACTGAAACTTTACACATACTTCCTTTATTAAACGATTCCATTTCCATCTGCAGGTGAAGACTGTTGTCTTTGACAAGACGGGCACCATAACGCACGGCACACCAATGACCAGCCGTGTGACGCTGCTGGTGCCTCCCCAGGTGTGCAGTCTGGCGCGGGCACTGACCATCATTGGAGCCGCCGAGCAGAACAGCGAGCATCCCATTGCCTCGGCCATAGTGCAGTTTGCCAAGGACATGCTGAACGTGCAGACCAGCTTCGGCAAGAGCTCCAACTTCCAGGCAGTGCCTGGCTGTGGCATTCGTGCCAGTGTCTCCAACTACGAGCAAGCGCTGCGGCAGGCCTGCAACGCTGAGCGCATCATCAACTATGAGAACCTCTGGCGCACGGAACCCAACAAGCCAATTTCTATGGACAATGGAGCGAGCATTGATCAGCTACAGCCCAAGCTGCTTGAACAGCAATTGCTGGTACCACATCAGGAACTGCCGCTGCTGCCATTGATCGATGGTCCCGAGATTCATGTACTGATCGGCAATCGTGAGTGGATGCAGCGCAATGGCATCGATGTGCCGCTCGAGATTAGCGATTGCATGACACGCGAAGAGCTCAAGGGACACACGGCAGTGCTGTGCGCCCTCAACGGGCAGCTAGTGTGCATGTTCGCTGTGGCCGACATGGTCAAGCCGGAGGCGCATCTTGCTGTCTACACGCTCAAGCGCATGGGCATCGATGTGGTACTGCTGACGGGCGACAACAAGCATACAGCAGCCAGCATAGCGCGTGAGGTGAGTGCATACATATCTTCTGCTTAGTGCTCCCATTTTAATCTCTTTCCATGCTTGCCAGGTGGGCATACGCACTGTCTACGCGGAGGTGCTGCCGTCGCACAAAGTGGCCAAGATACAGCGCATCCAACAGCGCGGCATACGTGTGGCTATGGTCGGTGATGGGGTCAACGATAGCCCAGCGCTGGCGCAGGCCGATGTGGGCATCACCATTGCCGCTGGCACCGATGTGGCTGCCGAGGCTGCGGACATTGTATTGATGCGCAATGATCTGCTGGACGTTGTCGCCTGTCTGGATCTCTCGCGTTGCACCGTGCGTCGCATACGCTATAACTTCCTCTTTGCCAGCATGTACAATCTTCTGGGCATTCCTCTGGCCAGTGGACTCTTCACACCGTTCGGCTTCACGCTGCAGCCATGGATGGCATCGGTGGCCATGGCCGCCAGTTCGGTGAGCGTTGTTTGCTCCTCACTGCTGTTGAAAATGTATCGCAAGCCAACAAGTCAAACTTTGCGCACGGCCGAGTACGAGGCACAATTGGCAGCGGAGCGTGCCCGGCGAAATGGTTCCGAAACGGAGCTGGATCGTCTTTCATTGCATCGTGGACTGGATGATCTGCCCGAGATGATGAACGGCAAACGATTGACATTTAAACAGTCCAATACATCGCTCATCTCCCGCATCTTTAATGGCAATGGCAATGGCACGAACGGCAAGCACGAGGAGGGTCTGCTCCAGGATACTAACGAGCGTTCGCCTAGGATATTACAGTCCCGTTATCTGGCTGACTCCACCGAGCTGCAGAAGCTCTAAAAAGAGAGGAAAAAAGAAAGACAGTGACAGAAAGAGAGTTTCAGAGCCCAAAGCGACCAAAATTATTCAGTGAATCCGTGTTAAGCATTGTTAGACAGATTAAGCAGACTACAACAAAATTATAACTAAATCTAAATCTTAACATAAACAACTATATATCTTTAATCAATCTGTGTATATATGCGATATAATCAAAGAAAGAAATTATGGGAAAAACAAAATACTTTAGTTACATCAGTTATTTTTGTTATATTCTTCGATTTATCTCTTTTTTTTCATATACATATTTTTTTTCATTATTGTTAATAATTTTTGTATTCGTCTTCCGCTTGACTAAGTTAAGATCCCTGTGAAACAAGAGAACAAGAATAAGAACAACTGAGAAAGACACAAATAAACTACATACGTATTTACAATTGTTTCATAAGTTAAGACACATAAATGGATAATACTGAGACCCCATATTGGCTTACGAAACACACACACACACACATACATATGTTTATATATTTTCATATTGCATATAGAGCGTGACTTGTTGAATTGTTGTATAAATACGTTAACAAATAGACTACAAACATACACACAAAGAACATTCATTTACAAATCAAACGCGAACTAAGGAAGGAAACCTTATCTTTTTGATATAACATTTACATATATTAAAGTTGATACAACATGTAAATATAATATATAAAAACAAACTATGAAAATAAAGAAACGATGATCCCATACCAGCAAAACAAACAGATAGTTATAATTCTATGGGCGGAGCTTGTGATTCAGATTTAGTATTCTACGATTGTTGAGGAATGGTGGAGTTACTTCTCAGGGATTCAAGTTAGGAGGTGCTTTAAATTATGTTAAGCCTGGCCATCAACTTTGTAACTAAACTAGTAAGACAGTCGAGTGTACTCCAACTGTGATATATATATGTGCAGTGTATTTTGTGTTGCATACTTTGCAGGGAGCGGTTTGAAAAAAGTACTTTAAAATTGTTTTCTTAATAACTTCTATGTACGAGTATATTATCCGATTGCAAGCAAATTTTTAGAAATCATTTTGGCATTGATAGTTATTGTGTTTACCAAAAATTAACTACGAGTATTATGGAATTCAGTTATCAATTTACGGGGGCGTGGTCAAAATCTAAATCAAAAATAAACTTGCTCTTCGAGTAATATTGATACATATTGCCACCAAATTTAATATTCCTAGTTATTATATTCTTTGTTATATTCTTTGAGATATTGATGTTCATACAGACGAACAAGGATATCAACAAGACTGTAGAGGCTGACCAAGTGTGAGCATACAGTTGACACAAGCTTATAATAAATAACATTTAATCCAACAGCAAACAATTCATCTTTCATAGTGGCTTTGATTTATTGAGTTGATTATTATAAAATTTAACTTTAATATTATATATTTGTAAGTTACAAATGCATTTTCTTTTCATTCATTTTCTTTATTCTTTTCAATGCAACGTCAAGTGGGTGTTGTATTTTAGGTGTGTTGTGTGTGTGTGTGTTCCGTGTCAGGTGCTTAGCTTAAAGAATGTCATCCTGCTGAGGCTGCCTCATTAATCTAGATGTAATTATAAATATGAACATTGCTGTATTCTGTTGCTGTTGTTGGTTGTTTCGTTTGATTTTCTTTTTGGTGGTTAACTTATGTGAAGGGAGGAGGAGGTGTTCACGTGTTCATCAGTCCGTCCTCGATGAGAAGTACGCGTGGTGTCTGCTCCTGCGAGGGAGCACCCGCATGGCTGGGATACAGATCGAGATTACTCTTGAATTCAGCAATATCAACAATTGTGGTGGCATCTCCTTCCTGTGGCAGGAAGACAACGTTCAACTTATTGGCTAACTGCTCGAAGAGCTCATCGTCATCCTCCTCTTCTGACTCATCTGATGATGAGTCCTTATATTCCTCCTCGACAGGCACTTCATCGCTATTGGCCATAACGATATCTTCCTCGTGCCGCTTTGACTTTAAACTATCATACAGCGACGGCAGCGGCTTAGGCGCAGGATTGTGCCCAATAATCTGTATGGAAACCTTGCGCATATTGGAAATTTCATTGTCCAGCAGGAAGGCAAGTATCTCCTGCTTGGAAAGCACACGTAGCACTTCGATCTGCTGACGACGGCGATCGAACATATATTCCTCATTGATAATTTCGTTCCAATTGCGCGACACTTCCGTTGCCAGAGCCATGTCGGCGACGAGCTTGAGTTTTATCAACGAATCGCATGTATGATCGTAATCCTCTTGCGACATCTTTTCGAGTATCTGCAGCATATTGTTGCGGAACACCTCGATACGCTTCTCCACATGACTCGCTATAGTTTTGGTTTCCTGCGAATTAACAACAATCGAGTATCCAGCAATGCCATAGTTCATGCGCACTGTGGCGCCCACATGGTAACCCAGCTGCTCCTTGGTGCGCAGCTGATCAAACAGCGGCTCCTCCACAAACATCATCAGCAGATCGAGTATACACTCCAGTCGCACCGAGTTCGGTCCGATCTGATAGTAGTTTGTGATCACCGTATTGGTATCTTGTTCATTCAGTGCATGAGCGCGTATATAGTGCGCTCCCTGGGGCAATTGGACAGTACGATCGTCGATATATAGACGCTCCTGGATGGGCTTGCAGCCCAGGCGTGTCAGCAGCGTATTCATCACATTGTGGGCCGACTCTTCCGTGTAGTTGCCCTGCACCAGACCCTGCACATACAACTGTTGTGGAAACAGGCCGGCAAACTCCTTCAGATCCTGCAGAGTGATATCGTTCAGACTCTTATACTTGTCAATCATTAGCCAACGCATGTGCTCGACCACACAGAGGCGGACATCCCTAGAGAGCAAGAGAGAGAAAGAGAGGAGATTCAGTTTGAGTCAACGTCAAGCTGATTGTGGGACTCACCTGTTGAGCGCGCGTGGTTTGATGAGCGTATTGAAATAGCTCTTGCGCTGATCCTTTACGAATGTGGCGAGAATCTCCTCATTAAGAGTTGAACCCACTGTCACCATGGCGTCGGCAATTGATTCCACTAGCAGATGCAGCTTCTCATTGTAGCCTTGCACCTGCAAGATGAGTCCCTTCTCGCTGACACTGAAGGTATAGTTGAGCCCAGCACTGGTGGCCGGATACAGTTCCTCGCTGACATGGAACTTGACTAGCTCCTCGTACAGGGCGCACATGGCATCACTGAAAGAGAGCGAGAAAGAGAACGTTGTAGAAAGAAAGTGCGATAGAGAGAAAGCTATTTGCAACTCACTTCTTGGCAGACTTGCGCTGCAGCGGCGAGATGAAATAGAAGGCCATGAATGCCTCGGGAAGCTCGTACTTGTCGTCCGCACGGAACCACAACTCACAGATGTCGTTCTGCAACAGTTTCTTGGGTGCCTCAGGCACCACCGGTTTGCCAGCCTTGTGCCAGAAGTTGGTAAAGTCAGTGGTAACAAAGCGATTCGGTTCTGGCAAAAAGAGTTCCGGTATACTCTTGGTATCTGCATCCTCCCACATCTTTTTCCACTTGGCTGGCATGGGAATGCTAGTGTATTCGGTGCCAAACCATTCCTCTGTCTTGTTGAATACCAAATCCTCGTATTTGCGGGACGTCAGCATCACATTGAATTTAAACTCGTTCAGATGTGCAATCATTTCGGTGAGGTGCTCCTCATTGTACTCATAGTACAGCTCCTTGCCAGTGAGTATATCCTTGGGTGGAAAGTATTTGCTGTTGATCACCAAATGACGCACATTATCCATGGCAGGACGTTGTGACTGGAAACGGAAACCTGTTGCCTCGATGCCCTGCTGTTCTGTGTAGATCTCACGCAATTTCTGGGGATCACCATTGGCCACGACTTTCACGAAGCCAAAGGTGGCGGCCATCACTTCATCGATGTGCTTGAATCCTTCGTCGGTAAGATAAATGCACACATTGAACAGACTATAGATGGAGTTGAGATCGAAGCCATTGTCATCGATACCAGCCACCAGTTCCAGAGCCCAGAGACGGCGGCGCAGATAGGCACACAGACTGCCCTTGCCTTCGTAACCGAAGATGTACGAGAGAAACTGATCCGGCTTGCTGCGATAGTACTGGGTGACGCTGGGCAGCACCCAGGTCAGCTCAAGCTTGCATACATTCTCCACGGGCTTCACGAAGAACGCATGCTCATAGAACTCGGGCCGGAAGGCATCGCGGTAGTTGAATTTACTTAGATCGGGTGATTTCGTGTCATTGCTGGGCACGTCCGCGAAGTGACGGAGCACTAGAGTCTCTAGTTCATCCATTGGCAGGCGAGCCTGCAGGCACAAGTACATGCGATTGGCGGCATAATGCTCACGGCGAATCTCGTGCAGCAACTTGTACATTTCCTCATCGTTGACATTATCCTTGAGGGTCTTCATGTTGCCCCAGGCAAAGGTGCCGTGCGGATATCCTTCAGTGGCCAGACTGGCCAGCAGCTGATCACGACGTGTCTCATCCTCTTGCACGATCTGCTGGAATTCGGAATCAACCGAGCAACGCTCACGCTGCATAGCCTCCTGTTTCATCAGAGGATGCTTCATGAGAGCGGTAAAGTAATCGAGACTCGAGTCGAGATGCTTTTCAGCCACCTCGAAGTAGAAAAGTGTATCCTCGCTGTCGGTTATGGCATTGGTGAAGCCTCCGCACTTCTTGATGTGCGCATCAAAGATGTTCTCCTCCGGGTACTTCTCGGAGCCCATAAATATCATGTGTTCCAGGAAATGGGCCAATCCCTGATAGTTGCTTGGCTCGGCAAACGAGCCGTAGTCCATGAGCACAGCACAAGCTGCGAGCTTCTCGTCACCCACCTCGCTGTCGGAGTCCGAATCACAGTTTCCGGTGCACGAGCTGGACGAGTCTGTGCTCTCACTGGAACTGTGGCTGCTCTCCACTTCGCCCGAAGTATCGTCCTCCATCGAAGAGTCCGAAGTGGTGAAACCATCGTGCGGTATGGGGGTAGGATCCGAGATTATCAATGCGTGCATGCCATTGGGCAACAACAGAGTTCTAAAGACATTAAAAAAAGAGTCAGTGGTTAACAAGGTGCTAAGGTAGCCGCCTCCGCGGTTAGCAGGGTAAAGGGGGATTAGTCTAAGGTAACTTTGTTAATATGTACAAAAAATCTGACTTTTGGTTTCTTTTTTTGGGTGGTCTATTAAGCTGACCAGGTTTCACTTAACTCGTGCAACACACATTCTCATGCTTAATTGTATTCAGCTTAGTCAGTTGAGTAAATTGTCGCCGATCATCAAATGGGGCAGCACACTCATACGAACAACAGCTGTGTTTATCTAGTATAGCAGACAGTGGAGACAAGATACTTACTTATAGACCTTCTTGTCAGTTTCCGACCTGTCAGGCGTTTCCAAATACTTGACTTGATCAGACATCTTTGCTATTTTCGCTGGTATTGCTGGTGTTTGGCAATAACTGTTTAGTACTTGCAACGTTTGCGCGCTCTTGTTGCTGCTTCTGTGCCTCGTAAAATTTCTATTCCGTCCAACCGCAGGTGACAGTTGAAAAAGGCAATTGAAATTTGTTATTAATTTCGAGTATGACGATGACGATGGCGATGACGATATTGATGTCAGGCAAGTTGTAAAGCATCGACTGCTGCGAGGTAGCCAAAGCATGCACAGTCTAAGAATTGTTAACAATTAGTGGGGTTTCCTTTGACAACATCCTCAACAGAGGAGTAAATTAAATACGCCAAATTTACCTTCTGCCGCGTGGTCGCCGGCGAAATTCTTTTATTGTTGGTGTTGACAAGCTTTGCAACTTATTCAATACCGATGTCGATAACAGCAGCAAGGCGATGCAAGTTTGCACATTAGGCAACACTGAACTAAAGATTTACATGAATCAAGAACTGAAACATATTTCTTCAAAATATTAAGGCTACTATATGCTACTACATAAAAATTTCAGAGAAATAGTCTGCTTATTTCTATTATAAGCAAATTACAGAGTGAGCCAGTTCATAAAGGCTTATAAATAATTTGATAAAGAGTGATGTGCTTAACTATTGCAAAATAAAACAATTTATTCGATGCAATTTAAATTGTGACGTCACAAAATCGAAACCTATCGAAGTGATGCAGTGTTGTTAAAGTGTTTGCATGAGTATATCAGCTGTGAACTTGTCGATAACGATTACGCGTATTTGACATGCAAGCAGTGTGCATGTGTGCGAGTACAAATGACCAGCATATATATGGCAATATATATGTGTGCACATATATAGCATTGATGGCAACAACGAAAATAATAAATAAATAAATGCATATAGATAAGTGCGTGAGTGTGCTGATAGATGATGCACAAAGATGACATATTAATAAATTCGTTTGCACGCAAAAAGATTAGCAACAACAACAGCAGCAGCAACAGCAGCGGCAACACAACAACAACACACAGATAGCGTAGCAACGAAACAAAACGAAACGAGAAACCAAAACCGAAACCGAAATAAGAGGGAAAAATAATAAGGTAAGCGCAACTGATAAACTTATCAATCGACGATAATTCTAATTTGGTCTATGCTCGTTTGCGGGTGGTGGTGGTGCATGTGTACCATCGTGCCTGTGCCTGGGCCTCTCATGTGTCTTGTGTGTATTTGTATGTGTGTGTCTGTGTGTGTGCCTCTGTACGCCTATAAATTAACTATTATCCACTTGCTGTTGTTGTTGTTCTTTTTCCATATCATATTGGGCCAACGCAGAGTGCGCACTTTTTCAATCTTTGGAGGCGGTGGCGGTGGCGGCAGTGACAGCGGCATCAACAGCTAACGGTAAACGGCCAGGTGCGAATTACGTGTGTCTGAGTGTGTGTGCGCCCACAACAACAACGACACAACGACAGCAGCAGACAGGAAGTAACAAATAATTGAATATTCAAACGACGTTCCAGACGAGCAACAACAACCACAACAACAACAACAACGAAAAAAACAAAGCAATAATTACAGCAACAACATAAGAGGGACAACTGAGGATGGCCACTGGCAGCAAAGAGATGCCAGACCATCGTAAGCGCAACACCTTCACCAGCTACGTGGCGCCCATGCCAGGTGATGTACGCGCCACAGCTGATACAAATGAATGGTGCCTGCCCAGCGATTTGCGAGATGTTCATCTGGCCAAGCCACGCCTGCTGCCCGGTGAGCAGATTGTTGCATCAGCGCCCGCCTACATGTACACGCTCATTGCCTTCGGCTCGTCAGGGGGAGGCAGCGGCAGCAACAGCAATAACACCTCACTCAACAGTAGCTACAGCAACTCCAACAACAGCAACAGCACATCCAATACCAACTCCAACACGAACTCGAACAGCAACGGCAACAGCAGCAGCAGCAGCAACAACAGCAACAGATCCAGCCACAAGGAATCCGTGTTTGGCCTGCTGAGTGTAACCAACTTCAAATTGGCCTTTGTGCCGCTGCACTTACGCACGTTCGGTGGTTCAACGCTATCAACAGCGCCGCTGGTCAGTGATTTGTACCAGGAGAACGCATATCTGGGGCGGAATGAGGTGACACTGAACAACATTGATCAGATCTATACGATTGCCGAGCAGAGTCTGGCGGCGACAGCATTGCAGGCGGCGCGCATGAGCAGCACAGGAAGTAGACGCAAGAAACTGGAGCCGGCCAAGCAGCATAACATCAACGGGCGCATTGTGGCGCTGCATGTGATCTGCCAGAACTTTCGCCTGCTGAAATTCGCATTCCAACAGCAGGACTCGAAGATGAGTGGGGCAAGTGATTATGGCAAGCTGATCGCCTCGGCGCTGGCACGCTTCGCATATCCCATGCGGCATGATCTGAGCTTTGCCTATGCCTATCGAGAGCCCTACTATTCCACCACATTAGTGGGTGTCAGCATGTATGGCAGCAAGAACGATTGGGCACGCGAATTGATACGTTGCGGTGCCACCGAGTGGCAGGTGATCAGTGCCAGCTCGGTGCCTCAGCTGCAGAATCGTTTGCAGGCCTGCAAGTATCAATTGCCGCCACATTTCGTCATACCCAAGTGCTGTGAGATCGAACGTTTCCTGCAGCTATCGTTGGCCTTTTGTGATTCACGTGCTGCCTTCTGGGTGTACAGCTATGGCAGCAGTGCCGCCTCCCTGGTGCGTCTGGCCGAACTGCAGCCGGCCTCGCAGCAGGATACCAAAATGGAGAACATCATGCTGGAGCTGGTGCGCAAGTGTGATGAGCGCAAGAGTCTGAAGCTGATACAGCTAACGGATCAGTTGCCCAGCATTCAGGATGTGCAGCGTGCCTACCAGAAGCTGCGACGTCTCTGCACCCCCGAGACACCGGAGAAGTTCATGCTGCAGGATGACAAGTATCTGGGTCTGCTCGAGAAGACCAACTGGCTGTTGTATGTCTCTTTGTGTCTCCGTCATGCCAACGAGGCAGCGGCCACGCTGCGTGCCTCCATCACGTGCGTGCTGCAGGAGTCCAATGGACGGGATCTCTGCTGTGTGATTAGCAGCCTGACGCAGCTGTTGCTCGATCCACACTTCCGCAGCATCGATGGTTTTCAGTCGCTGGTGCAAAAGGAATGGATTGCACTGGAGCATCCGTTCCAACGGCGATTGGGTCACGTCTGTTCCGGCGGCGGCGGTGGTAGCAGCGAACAGTCGGATAGCGAACAGAGTCCGGTGTTTTTGCTCTTCTTGGACTGTGTATGGCAGCTGTTGCAGCAGTTCCCCGACGAGTTTGAGTTCTCACAAACGTATCTGACCACGTTGTGGGACTCGTGCTTCATGCCCATCTTTGACACCTTCCAATTTGACAGCCAGGCGCAGCGGGCACGTGCCGTCAGC
This sequence comes from Zaprionus africanus, assembly GCA_018151435.1. Classification (NCBI taxonomy): domain Eukaryota; kingdom Metazoa; phylum Arthropoda; class Insecta; order Diptera; family Drosophilidae; genus Zaprionus; species Zaprionus africanus. Next base: position 6,498,695 of record JAECXB010000076.1, read on the forward strand.
GAGGGACGCCTGGTGCTGCGTCCTGTCTGGGATTGGGGTGAGCAGTTCTCCGAGAAGGACAAGATGTTCTTCAGCAATCCGCTGTATCAACGACAACGTGGCGATTTGGCAGCTGCCCAAAACCATCGTCGATCTCTGGCCGTCGGCGGCGGTGGGCACAAGTTGCTTTCGCCGGCTTCGGCAGCAGCAGGAGTGGGAGGATCAGCAGGACTGGGTGCATCGCCATCCCGCTACACCATCAATCCGCAGCTGTTCTCCACGCAATCCAGTGTGCCGCAGGATCGCTATCTGCAACCAGCGCATCGTATCATCGATCTGGCCGTGTGGGAACAGTGTTACTTCCGTTGGCTGCCTGTGCTGGACATACGCGGTGGCGGTCAGCCGCAGGTGGATCTCTTCCATCGGATGCTGCTGAGCAACATTGCCAAAATGCAGCGCTGTATCGAGCTGCAGAACTTCGATGAGCTGCCCGATGCCTTCTACGATGCTGTCGGCGAGCAGCGACCCAGTCAGAGTCAGCAGCAGAAGGAGGAGGAGCCCATCGAATATGTGGACGGCGTAGAGCGGCGTCGCAAATCGATGCCCAGCACTGGCGCCACTGGAGCCAATGGACTGCATGTGGTCAGTGGGAGTGCCCTGCAGCTGGCGACACTCTCGTCGTTCTTCCCCTTTGGCGATCCTATTGCTGGCGATGCTCCGCATGAGCTCTACGACATTCTGAGCAGCAGTAGCGAAATGCTCTTGGATACCTCTTCCATACTGGACAAGTCCTCGATTGTCTGAGCCGAGCTGAGGCCGTTATCGTTACTCGTTACCGTTACTCGTTACTCGTCGGAAGATGTCCTTATGTTTCATGTGCTGCTGATTATCGAACTACAAGAAAGCTGAACTTTAGAAGTATTAAAAACAATTTTACTTTTTTTATAAACATTACATATACAAAAACACATATATATATTTCCACATATATAAATCGATATATATTTGTACGGCATATCGCGTTTAACACTTTTTATTATTGTTTACTAATAGGGCAAACTACCGCATAAGTTATATTTTTGTTTCATAAATAAATAAAAACTATATACATATAAATATATATTTGTACATGTAACTAATTACCTTCAAAACAAACGAAACAATAAAAAAACAACACGAAATTCAAGAAAAATAAAACAATTTGCTGTGTTTACTGGTAGAGACGTATGTAAAGGCAGAACATCAACTAAAAATCAACATGTATTATAGTATATTGCAATAATAAATAATATACAAAATGTAAAAAAAAAGAATCAATGGGCCGTCAGTGGGTTAACTTATGGCCAGTTTAAAGCTCGATCAACAGTTCGATAACAATAAGCTCGATAATAGTGATGCGCCGCTGTTAAAGTCCTTTTATAGACCGGTGTTGGGTAAGCTCGGCTTAACAGACAGTTCGATCAACAGCAGTTCGATAACAGTGTTGGGCCATTTTTAATGTCCTTTTTCAACTCCGTGTTGGTAAGCTCGGCTTAACAGTTAGTATAAAAAAAGATGTCGTCCGAAGAAGAACAGCAGCCCAAAGAAGAAGAGCTGCCGCAGCAAAGTGCACCCAGAGCGCGACGTCGTCCTCGCAGGCCGTCGCCACCGGATGAGGTGATTCGCAATTCTATAGCGAAAAGTATGACGCAAATTCTGGTAAATATGAGAAATGCCGAATGGCAGCAGAAGTGTCGCGAGCTTTTGCAGGTCGACGATCTGATGCATGGCGCACATCTTCGGATACTCGCCCACTTGGAGTACATCGATGCCCAGAGGGAGCAGCGGGAGCGTGAGGCAAAGGAGCGCAGGGAGCGCAGAGCCAAAGCACGCAACAGCAAATAAACAGTTTGAACCAGGAGTTTAACAATTTAACGTATTAATTAAACATATTTAATAATAAAACGTTGCGTTTAACAATTAATTTGTAGTTGTTTCTTGTAAGCTTGGTTACTTTTTCGCTTCGTCCTTGGCCTCTTCGGCCTTAAGAAGCTCTGAGACGATGCCCACCTTCTTGAGCTCCTCGATAAGATCGCCGCTTTGGTGCATCTGCAGCAGAATATCACAGCCCCCGACAAATTCGCCGTTAATGAAAACCTGCGGAATGGTAGGCCAATCTGTGTAGTCCTTGATACCTGCAATGGAGCAATTAAAAGTGGGGTTAGACCCGAACACCCTTGCTTGAGCAGCTGTGCACCCAAGTTAGCTTACCTTGACGCAGTGCTTCGTTCTGCAGGACATCGTGAGCGTCATACTGCACGCCATGCATACGCATTATTTGCACCACAGCATTGCTGAAGCCACAACGTGGTGCCTGTGGATTACCCTTCATGAAGACGACCACCTTGTTGGTGCGCACCAGCTTGTCCAATGTCGGTTTGTCCAGGGCCTCTGGCGGTGCAGCCGCATCCGCACTGTACCAGCAGCGCGGCGCCGTGACCAGCAACGGCATTGTTGCACGAGCTGTTGCTGTCAGATTGCTCGCATAGCTGGGGCGCAAGAGGATTTGGCAGATTCTGTTCATGTTTCCTTTGGTATTTTTGAAAATATTGACAATTAACACTTGAAACTGGTGTTGTTTTATAATGTGAACAGTGTGACCGCTTCCGAAAAGCTTCAAAGCACCTACCGGCCTGCAGTAGAAATGCACTAAAAAATGCCACTTGTTGCGCTGTTAGGACGAAAGCCCTCAACAGTGCGCTAACCAGGCCTATGTTGCGTTGCTCTTGCTTTTTGCGTTAGCAGCGCCTAGAAAGTATGCAATCGTTGATTTCACAGAGCTATGTTAAAGCGAGATTTTCGCGTGCCACGCCCCCGCCTGGCGCATTTAGGGCGTTTTTCCAACTAATTTTTCGTTTAATAGACGAGGCGTACTTTCAAATCTTTGTCGACGTCTGCCGGTCGAGCTGTGCACTGCACAAAAGTGGTCACACGTCCACTGTTAAAAGAGGAAAAAACGAACAAATTGAAAAAACCTGCATGTCGCTAGCTGCTCTGGGTTTCCTGCAATTTTGAGTTGAAAAGTAAAACAAACCCCCGTTATTTCAAATGAAAAACTGCTTGTTTTTCGCTAACAGAGCTCTGTCAAGTAAGTGAACTGCTTGCACTGCTTTGCCAACAACAACCACATCCGCCTGACGACAGTTAAATTGAAAAGTTCCCGGAAGTGCGCCATCTTTGTTTGAAAATAAACTGTACCCTAGCCAGAAAAAGCTAGATTTTTTCGAGATGTGTAGGCTTGACGGGAAAAAACGTTGCCTGGCTCCACAGGAATTCCACTCTACAACAAATTATTTAAACTCAAATACTTCTTCTTTACTGTCTCACTCCCACCGTGAATCCCAATCAAACACAATTTAAAGCCGTTTCATCAGAAAATTTTATTTCCAATTTTCATAATGACCTCAACACCAAAAATTGCATAAGTATCTTTTACAGTTTTTGTTTTTGTTCAGCCAAGAATTTTGGGTTTTTTATTATATTTGGGGTTTTCAGCGTTTCACAAAAACATAGAACAGAGGCGCAAAGAGCAGTGTATAATAAAGACAAAAAATACAATTCAATTTTTGTATCAGTTACTACATAATTCACTATAATTGCGTACACTCAGGGTTGTATATTATATATACTCCTTCCCGACGCGTAGACTACTTTTTATTCATTCTCGTCCGATTTGTTACGGAAAATTGCTTTTCAAAAAAATCTTATTGAGAACTAAAGTACTCGTACTATAGTGGTTAAATATGCCTTATATAGAACAAAAAATCAAATCACATGCCTATAATTACAATTTTCATTTAATACATATACATATGTATATATCGTATATGTATTTGTATATGTTTGTATATTCATAGAATTCTTTTTTTGCTTCGACGAAAATTAATTCAAAAATAATTGCATCAATTGAGGGAGTTACGAGCTGAGTTTTAGCTTCAAAGTGCCGATAAACTAAACAAGAAAAGAGAAACAACAAAAAAGTGAAACTGAATCCGATGTGAGCAAATGGAACGTTTATTTCGTTGATTGCTTTGGAATTTTGCGGAAACAGAAACAGAGAGATGCTATAATGTTACAATTCTTGTCTGGTTCGAGATTTCTTCTCCGATTTCTTAGTTGAGCAATCGATGGGGTAAACTATAACAATATAGAATCAATATAACAACAATTATTGGAATAACAACAATGATAATAATAATAATAATAATAGGTATAATAATAGTGATATACATGTGTGTAGTAATCATAATAGTGATGGTGGTGGGTAATAAGTATAATTGCAATAAGAATAACAGTAATGATATAATGATAATCATAGTTCAATAAGTAAGTACATAGTCATATACATATAGTATGCAAGTATGTATAATCATAAGTTCGTACGCAGCATTGTTTAAATTGAAGTAAATTTCATTCTTTTTTTTCTCTTCTTCTCTTCCCCTTTACTACCGTTCCCGCATTTTAAATTTTCCCCATTTCAATAAACTATAATTGTAATAATATTTATACAGTTGCCATTGGTTAATTAGCGCGTGCATCGTAATATAAATGAATGCCTATTCGTATTATACAAAAAAAAAAAAAATGGTATATTTATATATATATAAATATGTATATAAATATTTATGTATATGTATGTATATGAGAAAAAATTCATAGTTCACATCTGCCGTGTGGAAATACAAACTATATATACATATGTCATATATCAAATGTGGCCCCTAGATTGGGTTATACTACAAATACGTGTACATATGTGTATAATCCATAACAATTTCGCTTAAAACGAAGAGAAATCAATTCGAATTTCGAATGATAAAATGATAAAGGTTTTGGTTACTTTGTTTTCCAAAACTGAAAACAAATTGACATTGTTTTTCTTGTTTTCTTTTGATTCCTAAAAATTGGCCAATTTACCGTTAACTAGCTCAACTACAGAGAGAGCTTTCACATCTTGAGAGCTTTTCACATCTTCACAACTCACAGACAAAACTAAATTTCTTATATGTGTGTCTATGTGTATGGAGGCTTGGCCTCCTTTTCACTAATGTATGACTAAAAATATGTTTGTGTTTGTGTATGTGTGTGTGTGTGTGTGTGGCTTTTGGTCTAACACATTTGGAATTGGCACATTATATTCCATATAGTACAAAGGATTATCAATTTGCTTTCCCTTTGAGTGCACAAATCGAAATAGGGGGAACTCATACGAACAGGGTTAATTAATGGAATATTACAATAGAACAATAACTTAGGCCACATTTAGCAATTAAATTTAGTATATAATATGTATTTTCAATTTTGGTGTTGTCAGATTCTAAATTGATTATGATTTTCTTCATATCACATTTATTCAAAAAAAAAAAAAAAAAAAAAACGCTCGCAATTTTCTTTTTCAAATATGGCATATAGTATGATCATTAATGATCGCTTGATTAGATTGTAACATATGTTATATGGTATATTGGATTATTACATGTAGTTACAAACATTGATACATTCAGTTATCAGCAGAGTTATAGTACGCGTTATTGGTTTATTATATAAAAATTAGTAGCGTTACCTGGTACGAGTTAACTAAATGTTCAAGCTTCGTGTAAATGTATCATATTTCGTAGGGCACCTTCAAGTGATACATAAATAAAAGCGTGGATTTCGTTCAAAACATTTAAAAATAGTACAGTACGACAAAGTACAAGGTACTCGTAAAACTTAGTATATTTTTTTTTGGTTATTTTCTTGGTTTTTTTTTGCAACAATTAATATTTTCTTTAGCTTTCCTTTCAGGCAACAACTTAAACAGAAATCAACAGAAGCTGATATTTTTTTTTTTTTTTTTTTTTGGTATCTGTATATTTTGGCTACATTGACACGAAAGTATTTTTTTTCTTCTTGCTGTTGAACGAAATAGTTTTGCTTTGTTTTTTTTTTTCTCTCCAAAAACTGAACGCTTTGTTTGGCGTCTGATATAAAGTTTAACAAGTTTTACTGCGATCGGATCCCCGCACATACACATTAAGAGAATATGAGGGGGCGTACATCTATTTAGTATGTTTAGTATGTTTGTATATATATCTATAGCCGGTAGGGGTGTTTCATTTGAATGCACGTACTAAAAAGACAGTTATTACATGTATATACGCTTACAAGTATTCGCTGAATATATATAACTTTTTTCCAACGGTATTTTCGGTATTTTTACTAGTATATTTTAATATGGTATGTGTGTATGTATGTACGATTTGAAATTGGTTTCGGTTTTTGAAGAAATTTAAAGTTTTTCAGCGCATTTATTTGAAAATAAATGCTTTAGTATTTCATTTGGTATTTTTTCTTGCTTTCGAAATATACACACATTTTAGTACGCTTTTTTAGACATCTATTTTGTTTTTTTTTTTTTTTTTTGGATTTTTGTGTATTTTCCTTTGTTACGACAATTCGCATGTGTGTGTGGTATTTTTTTTTTGTAGTTTGTATTTATTTTGATTTTTTTTTGCTTTTTCTGCATGTTCGGATTTTGTTTTCGATTAATACATTCAGTAAGTTTATTTGCTAAGCTTGTAGGTGGAAATCGGAAACACATATGTATGTATATGTTAGGTTTTTTTATATATCCTTGAAACATATGTACGTATGGGTAATATACGATATACTGCAGTTGGTATTTCGTAACGGGTTGATTTTGATTTCTTTGCGAAAAAACGAATAGTTTTATAATCGATAAACCAAACGGAAAATAGAGAGAGAGGTCGAAAAATCAGCGCTATGCGCCTGCATTTCTCGGGGCATGATCTAAGCTTATCGGTGTACCGTTTTTTTGCTCATGCATAAAGAATACCAACAGGCTTGGTATTTTTTAAAGTATATTTTCTAAAGTATACTTCTCATTTTTGGTATTTTTTTTGTTGGTTTTCAATTAAATATAATTTGATTAATGTATCGGGAATACAAATGACTTTTCCAAAGTATTTCAACAATCACGATATATTAAATATGTATGTGAATTGCTGCTGTGTCTGTGTGTGTAGATATATCATTTATATCGCTGTATTGCCCGTATGTGTGTGTGTGTGTGTATGTTTGTTTGCCTTGTGTCGAACATTCTTAAATAGATATAAAGCACAAAGTGTTCACTCCTTCTCTTCTTCCAGCGGTATACTTATTGAATGGAGGGGCGCTTAGCCCCTCCTCTTCGTCACGCCTTTTTCTTTTTAAATTTCCAAAACACTAGCTAGGCATAAAATTCCATTTTTCCTTGTGTTTTATATGCCTCCTCCTCGATTTTGTACATATCCATAAGCTGTTAGCCGCAATGATGTTGTTAGTATAGATGATATCGGCAGCATGAGATAAAAATATTTCACAAAGAGTGGGAGATAGAGATAGATAGAGAATATTTCCAATATAGTTGGTATTTATCACATTAGAGGAAAGTAAAAAATTTTAGTAAATAATTGTGGATGTTTTGGGGAATTATCATATTCAACTGCCAATTGTTTTTGTAAAATGGAAGCGTTAAAGAAATACGAAGCACAGGCTGAAAATTGAAAAGCTGCAAAACTATCGATAGTGGCTAGCCAGTTATCGAGAGTATTCTTTAGCAATAATGATGACCATTTTTGAAAACCAATTTCGATGTTCACAAGTTCCGATTTACAATTTTATAATTTTGTCTAGCTAACGATAATTTTTAAATTTTTCATGTGTTTTGCTGCACTCAATTTGAATGTTCCATGCAAAAGGAAAGAAATGGAGGAATTATTTTTTGAATTATAAAATTTTGATTTTCAAGAATTTTATAATGATTTAAAAATTATATAAAAAAGTTGTATATAAATATGATATTGCTATAAATGTACATACTTACTTAAATTTGCAATTCGATAACTTAAAAGATGTGATAATTAAAAAAAAAAATAAAAAAATAATGATAAAAAAACACTTAAAAAAATCAATCGATTCATTATCTCGATAGCAACGCAAGATCGAAACGATAGATTGCACTCGATTAGGTAAACTATCGATAAAGTTAGATAAAAATGTTAAGAAACACAACAGAAGCCACAAACACAAACAAATAATGGATTGGGTTAGCTTAAAGAAGGTATATCAATAACTGAAGGACAAATAATGACTGATTGATTAATACACATGTATATAAAGGAGAAATATTGAGATAGATAATTACGTCTTAGCATTTAGCTAAAATTGTGTATAGCAGCTACTGAAATTTCATGTAGATTATTTGGTTTTCTTGGTTTTGTTTTTTTTTTTTTTTTGGTTTTGGTTTTCCAAACTAAAATGGATTTTTTTCTTGATTTTGTTGTTGTTGTTGAAGACTAGCAGAACGTTGATTTTGTTGTTGTTGTTGCTTTTGGGGAAAAAATACTCGTTAGACATTACGCATGAATCGTTACTCATGACGGGTTGTTACTCGTGAGACTCGCTAATTGAGCTACAATTTGACTAGCACATGACACAAGGCAGAACAGTTTTCATAAATTTTGTCGTCCATCGTATAATCGGTTATCGTTTATAGGTTATCGTTCATCGTTAATCGTGTATCGTTTTGGGTAATCGGTGTCGTCGTCGGTTTCGGTATCGGTAGCGGTTTTTAATTTGTCGTCTAAAGTACAGTCTCAATACTGGTTATTGCGTCGGTCTTTGCCAATGTTTCGGTCAGTACCTTGTGTACATCGGTACTAAATTCCTCGATTTGCTTAGCATGCGCCAATTTCAATTTCTCCATGGCGCGTCCCTGTTTTACACCGATTTGCTGTGAACGAAAATCAATATAAAGAGTGTTGCGTTAAAAGCAAGTTGGGGTATAAGAAGAGGGATTTTAATCGTCGTAACGGAAGGGTTTTACTCTTCTAAGTATTGAGTAATAAGAGTTTTGATTTATAGATATAACTCAAGCAGACGGAACAAGAATATATATATGTATATTTATATTTATATATATAGTAAAAATGTCTCACCTTTTTCTCCTCCATAAAACGCTTGACATTGTTCTGACGCTTCTCGCGCAGACGACGATCCTTTTCATTTTTGGTCTTCAATGTCTTATCGTTTGCCACATCCTTGGCAGTCTCTGCCGAGGTTTTGGCCTGCTTGGTATTCAGATCTTTGATATCTCTGTGGGTGCAAATTGCCAAAATTAATCAATTGAAATATTAATCGATAGCATCGATAGATCTTACCTGGCATGACGTTCCTCGAGCTGTTTGATTTGCGATGCCTGCACGCCCAACATCAGCGCCTTCATGGCATCCTCCGAATCCTGGACGTGCTGACGTAGCATATCCCACTCCTCCTTGCGATGTCGTGTAATCATTTCGGTCCATTGCGATGTCTGATCATTGATCGATGTCTTGATGCTCGCGTCGTTGCGTATCTCATCTTTGCTCTTGCCCTTGATCATCTTATCCACGGCTGAGTTCTGACTCTTCTGCACTGAGGTGCGCTCCTTGGCATGTTTCTTGCGCAATGCATCCAGTTCCTTGATTTGCTTCTTGCCAACCTTCTGGAAGCCCTTCTCGTTGCGCAGCGATTCCAGTGTGACCGGTTCAAAGACCAATGGTGGTTCCTTTTTCTCCTCTTCCTGCTTGGCTTTGCCGGCATCACGTGCCGCCCCGCCGCTCTGCTCTTCAATGCCCAATGCCTTCATCTGTTCGTTCTGTTGCTTGGCAGCACCGGCAAAGCCACGCGGATCCGACAACATGGCCATGAAGTCCTCAAAGCCATCAGGTACATAGATTTTCAATTCGATGTTCACAAACAACATAGGCAAAGACATGGGAAAGTTCGCTTCAGTCCTGAGCGAAACATGACGATAGCCAGCCTGCAGACCATCCAGTGGCAAAATACGTTGTCCGATCATTTTGCCACTTTCCTCATAGACTCCGAAACGCAGTACAGCCAGATCAGGGAGCACTACCTTACGGAACACAAAGGGCTCCTCATTGTAGACAGGATTCAATCCATTGTTGGGTACCAAACGTGTACGGAACTCCTTCTTCACCGTATCGGAGGGCAGGCCAAACATATCGACCTCCACGTAGGTGCCCACCTTTTTGTCCGACAAGAATTGTCCGGCAATTATCTTAACCGAACACTGCGCAGCAATTACACCATCGACTGGGGCGTCGGCAAAGGGATCAAAATCTTTGTCGGCACGACGCATAAAGTCCGGTTTGAGTAGATAACCGCATCCGCCATTATATTCGAATTTACCCTGATTCAGTTGCATGGGCAAATCGGATGTCTGGAAATTCAGTGAGACCATCTGGCATCCAGCGTTCCAGAACACCTGTGGCATGTAGTTGGACGAATCGGCCCGGGTGCCCTTCGGGTAGATGCGCGACATTTGGCGCTTGTTGTAATTGACAAAGTCAATGGAACTCTGCTTTAGGTAGTTCATGCCGGCTGATTCCGCAAATGATGACATGTTGTGGGCAATGTTCTTCTCTGCAGGTGCAGGTGCAAGAGGGTGAGGGAGTGGGAAAGGGTGGTGAGTGGGTGCCAAAAGTCAGTAAAAGCTGTTCTCGCTTTTAAAGCTGTCTCAGTCTATAGTGAATCCTGTTTACAAACTGTTTCTCCTGCCTAATCTCCTACAAACAACTGTTCCCATTTGAAATCCGACTCTTCATAGTGTTCCCACTTTAATAGGGCCCAGTGAAGGTATTGAAATATCGCTTCAACGTGTATATTTTCCATTAGGAGTTTCTAAAACTGTTCCTAAAACTGTTCTTACCTTTTTACTTATGAGCTTATTTCTGAACAGATCTTGAGCCAACTTCCAAACATATCTTCACTATATTTTCAAACTGTTCCCACCTTACCAACAAAAACTGTTCCCACTAACTTACTCGTTCATTTTGTACAGAACTAAGCTAACACATCTTAATATGCCTCCACTACTATTTCTGCTGTTCCCACATTGTCTACCATTCCCCTTTTAAAACTGTTCCCAAAAATATTGACACTTTTTATGCATTAATTTAAAAATGAAACGAATCAAACAAACCGAGCAAAACATCTCTTCACTATTATTTCGAACTGTTCCCATCTCACTTACAAAAACTGTTCCCAAAAAGTGTTCTCACTCTAAAACGCATGCATTTTGAACAAAATCGAGGCTTTCACTATTATTTCAAACTGTTCCCACCTTACATAAACTTTCAACCATTTGCCATCTTCTATCCTATCATTCCCCATCCATTCGCTCTTTGTTTGTACTCACCAATTGCCTTGTCGAAGCCCTGGAACTTGATGGGCTGCGCATAATTGACCATGGACGAGAGCCAGGGATGCACATTGGTTGTTGAGCCACTGTAATTAGCCGCAGCAGCTTCGCCCTCGCCTCCGCCCTCGGCACCGCCAGCTGCTGCTTCACCGCCTGCAGCTGCCTCCGGTGGCGGTGGTGGAGGAGCAGCCGCCTCTGCCGGTTTGCCTGCACCAGCATCCTCCTCGGGATCATCGTCCGTCTTCAGTTCACCCTTCAACCAGAGTTCCAGTTCAACTTTCTCCACTTCCGGTTTCATGCGTTTGTTTTTAATGAGAATCTTGCGCTTAAGCTTGCATGGCGGCGGCAACGGTAGCCCCGGATCCAACTGGGATTAGTCAAGAATTGAAGAAAGGGAACACTTGTATTATGTGCAGGTTCCTTTACTTACCGGATGATCAGCGAGCGGCTCTTTGAGCAACAGATCACCGAAAAAGTCATCACAGTACTTAGCTAGCTTATATTGCTGGGCACGATTGCAATGATTCTCAAAGGACAAAATGACCGGATAATCCGAGGACACAAAGGCGCAATCCGCAATGGCCTGAATGCAATCCTGCAAGAACAAACAAAGATATTTCAGTGAAGGTTCATACTACATTTATCAGTCTCTCCCTCTCACCTTAAACAGAATTTCAGTGCAGTATGCATGACCGTGGGTAACAATGGGCTCCTCATCCTCGCCCTTGCCATTCCAGCAGTCCAATTCGACGCAGCGACAACCAGCCAAGAGGGTCTGGCGATACATCTCAACGGAACTCTTGCCACCGATCTGACGACCCGACAAATACGTATTATGCGAGCTATTGATATAGTAATGGGCCAACGGTTGATCCATTTCCATGTAGAAGTCAAGACGATCCAGGAATACGGGTGCATTTTCATCGGACATTAGGTAACGCTTGAAGCCATCCATGGACATTTGAGCTATGCAAGTGGGAAGAGTCTTTGAGTTCTATGCCTACACTTACTACACTGGGAGGTTCTCTTTGCTCTCCTTTTCTTTCGCTTACAGTTCTTCTTCCTTTCCTCGTCCAGCTCGTAATCGTTAATGATCTCCGTGCAGCGTTTCTCCTCGTAAAGTGGATAAAGTATTTCGTTCATGCGCGGATCACGTTGCTTGTCGTTCATGAAATGCACAAACTGTTCCATGCTGATGTAATCCTTTTGACCCTTGGTACTGTGCAGAGAAAAGAGAGAGGAAGGAAAGAGATCTCTCTTTGAGTATAAAATGGTTACTGGGAACTGGGAAGAACCTAGGTACTTCTCAACTTACATCGATGTAAACAACTCCTCGATATCGTTACGCGGACAGACCTTGTGGTACAGTGCATAGAACTTATCGAATGTAAACTGTTCGTTTGTCATGACGGCATTCTTGTCATCCGGCAGACCCACTTCCTTGATGCATGTATAGACCAACTTCTCAGTTTTTCCCGATGCGAATGTCTTGGCCAACGCTTTCATCGGAATTTTTCCATTCTTGTCCACACAATAGCTAATGCGCATCCAACTTGAAGGAGAATATCAAACTCAGTTTGTAGTTAATGTTCTTTTTGATTCAGGTTCTTAGAGGTAGAAGGTACACACACATACACAAATTTACTGTTAACTACAACAATTAAAAGACAGCAATCTAAACAAACTTTTAAACGATATATACTAAAATAAAAAAAAAAAAAACAATAAATTTAGCAATAAATAATGTTGAACTTACCTTGACAAAGGCGGTTATGGTTTGATTTGCAGTGTGGGAGTCGTGACACATGTGTGGGAACTATAACTCAGAGTAGTTTACAGAAAGTGGGAACAGAAATACCAAATACCAAAAAAAAAAAAAAATAAAAACCGGGAAGGCTGTAATATGCCCGCTACACGCAGTGGAACGAAACGATTTGACGATTTGTCTGATAAAACATATAAATTTCTATCACTAGCATATTTTGTGTTGCATAATTCAGGGAGCGGTTAAAAAATTAGTAACTCTTGAAACCATTTTTTAAATAACTCTTTTCAAAATTATTCGATTGCGAACAAATTTTCAGAAATCGTTGGGGATTTTATGGTTATTTTGTTTATAAAATAATAAACTATGCTACATTTTAATTATGCTTAGAGTTCGGTTTTTAGAAAGGATTTAAGGGCGTGCTAAAAGGGCGTGGTAAAATATCTGGGTAATAACACAAATTGACACTAAATTTGGTACCCTGAGATTTTATGGGCTCCAAAATCTAGGTTGTCATGCGGATAGACAGCTTAAAATATGCACCCTTGTAGTAGTTCTACCCTATGAAGGTATTAAATTGCAAGTGAATACCGCATTAAATTTCGCAGAAGTTGGAAAAACAGGATTCAAATGAATGCTGCATTACATTCAGTAATTAGAAACAGTTAAAGTGCAATTGAGTAATTGGCTTCGAATGAATCGAATTGATTGAAATGATGTGCTACGTGACACAGAAATTCGTGGAAATAAAAGAATGAATGACTGATTAAATTTCTCAGTAATTCAAAAGATAATCTAATAGAGCATGTAATGTTGCCTTGAATAAATTAAGAGACACAACTGCAAATAATTTAAATCAAATTAATGTACCAATTGTAAAAAGACAAAATAAATAAAATAACAAAATCAATTTCGAAATGCAGCAGAAAAAAATAAAACTTTATATTGGTTTACAAAAGGAAGCTAATTAGGGATTGCAAAAGTTAATTCAATCAGATAATTCAGATGTTAATCCCACACAAATAAAAAGGGAATTATGTAGGAAAGAGGAAGGGGGTGGGGTGGGGTAAATACATGTAGGACATTATTTAATTGGTTATCGAAATGGAAAATGAATTTTGCAACTTGTTGAGTGAGAGAGAGTGAATGAAAATCGAATTGTTCAAACGGACGAATGTGCAATGTGCAAATAATAATAAACTTTAATTGCGATTCGATGCGTAATTTAATGTAATTACAGTACACACTGTGCCTTTATTATTATTACTATTATTGTTGCTATAATTACTTGCAGCCGAAGGACATTTGGAGGCTTTCTCGCCAAAAGCCGCAGCAGCAGCAAAGGCTGAATACGCAATGCGAATGCGAATGTGAATTCAATTAAAATTGATATTCATTTTCAATTTCCAGCCCAATAATGATCGATGAGTAACAGTGCATTAATGCAAGAGACAAGGACAGCTACTGACCGCATCTGGGCTGAAGGACAACGTGTGGGAACAGTTCTTGAGTGTGATTAAACTCAATTTGCATTCGAAATGCAAAAGGACTCACTCGCTGCTGAGTGGACACATTCATTACTTGAACCAAAGGATTCGCGTGCTTCAACTGTATCTTCTTCTTCCTCCTCAAGGCGATAGAGTAAATGGGGGCGTGGCAGTGGGCATTCAACAGTTTAGCTATGGCGCTAAGTTCAGCCCCAAGCGAACTACGCGCCTCCTCCATCCAATGCATAACGTCATTTGGAGCAGCTGCAGGTCAGGCTAAGTAATTGCAGTTAATGGCCGCAGACCTTGTTGGCCCCCATAAACTGTGCAATGAACAACAACAATAACAACAACAACAACAACAGCAACAGTAGCAGGAGCAACAATAACTACAACAAAACTTCCAACTGGGTCAATGAATTGCCAATGCAAACATGAAATTGTTGCCACTGTAACGCACACACACACACACACACACACCCACAGACGCACACTCTCCTGCACACCCACAATATGTACACACATAGATATAGTTATAGTTGTGCAGTGAGTAGATCACATGGTGACCTCAGATGGATAAGTGAGTCATGAGAGAAAAGAAGAGGAATGAGGAGAAAACTTGCAGATTGAGGGAGCAAAGTGACAGCTAGAAAGGCTGAAGAGAAGAACCAGAAGAACAGAGGAGAACTAGTAAAGGAACTTAAGACACGGCAAGTTGAGAGTAGAAGCTATAGGCTTTAATTAGAGATGTGAGAGAATAAGGGGGAAGAACTAAAGACAGGCAAGTTGAAATAAGAAGTTTTATTTTGAGAAGATTGGAGTAAAAATGTAGAAGAAGGTGCTTAAAGGAATGTATTTAAGAGAAGCTAAAGGAACTAAAAAAATAAAGGGTTTAAAGCTGAGAGATAGTCTGTGGAAACGGAGAAGTGAAAAAGTAGCTAAATGATAGATAGTCAGTAGAGGCGGAGATGTGAAGAAGCACAAGTCAGTTAGAAGAACTAAGCCAAAAAGATGGGAGATAATGAGATATTGAATAGCTAGTAGTGAAAGCAAAATATTAAGAAAAACAAGAAATTGATATCGATAAAAACTCGATGTTAGAAATAAAAAAAAGAAACTTGCATTTCCTGATAAAAAGAAAGGGTTTCAGCTCAAGAAAATATAAGTAAAAAGAGCTGAAGAATGAAAAGTTCGGTTCTTGGTTAAAGCTAGAAGAAAGCTGAACAAAGAGTTGAGAAACAGAATAAGATGCTAAAAAGCTAAGAGCTAACAAGGGGAAGGTAAATAAAGAAAGCTAAAATTGGTGGACATGAAAAATTGACGAATTACTCCCAAGTAATGAGGATGTCAAATAGTTTAGTGACATGATAAAATAGGTAAATCAAAACTAAGAAGAAGTGAAAGAGAGAGAGCTGCAATAAGAAACCAAAGAAAACATAGCAGGTTGTCACTTCCGCGTCTCGTTTAATATAAACAACTCGACAAGCTATAATAATATGGTAAATTCAATTTGATATTGTATACAATGAAGACAACAGTACAGACAACATCAATTCCATTTGTTTATCAACTGTCTGAGTCGGCAGAGAGAAGTCTATAAATAAACTATCGACTGGCGCTAATAAACTTGCTCAATGTTGCACTTTCTCGCTCTCTCCCTCTTTCTGATTTAAAGTACTCCAACAATTGATCTACTTTCTTTATTTCTCTATGCGATACTTACCAAAGTTCTTTATGGCCTGTGCTTAAGCGATAGTTGCGATAGTAATGCGATAGGTACTTACTGTTTCATTAGATTGGTGCGTGGACACACATTTGTGGCGCGATTGTTATGCGTGATGAGACGCAAATTCTTTTGCCAGCTCTGATAGATATCGAACGATAAAACGATAACAGATAACACGATAAACACAGTAATAATAAAAAAGAAGAAGACGCAAGACATGCAAAAATTCGTTAACAAAATGAGAAAGAAACACTTGAAAATATATATACAACAATAATGACAATGAATGATATTTTGTGATATCGATAACATATCGGTGTTTGATGATTGCAAAAGCAAAAGGCAAATCGTGCTGTGCACAAACGCTTATTTACAGCGTGCAGAACTGTGAGGAGAATATATATATATATATATATAGATATATATATAGTATAAGGTATATGGAAGTCTGCTGGAGACTCGCGATCTGGGTCCTCACTTACTGCTTTCTCAAACACGTCATGGGACAGATATTAATCGCTTTGACATTATGGGTTATTTTTCGTATGCCATCTAGCCAGATCTATAAGTACAGAGAGATAATGCCCGATATATGGTAAATGATTAAATGATCGCATGACCAACAAGAAAAGAAAGAGAAATCTAATCTCTCTTTTCTGCCCCCGATTTCTCAATCGATTGTTCACCTTAGCCGTCGCCGCGTCCGGGCAAATAACATGATGATATGTTATATTGATATAATCCGTATTCGAGCAGATCGTCAGCGAACGTTTGTCCAGCTCGGGAATATCCTTGCCATTCTTTTTGGTTACTTTATCTAAAATTTTCGGATCCTGCAGAGAAAGAAAGAGAGAGATTAAAGTTATTTATATTTTATATTCATTCTCAAAAATATGATAGTCTCTTATTACCCAACCCTTTTTCACTGGTACACCCTTTTCGGACTGCCTAATGACTGCAGGGTATTAAAAAAACTGATTGTGAAATCTTCAGTCTATTAAATTTGAATGTTGATTGGACCAAACGTTACGCATACGACCCGCGGCACAATTTCCCCATTTGTTTAACAGACCATGGAAAGACCATGGACAGGCGACAGGCAAATGCCAAGAGAGGAGGAGAGTGGGGGGCACAACTATTCGCAGCAACTGCAATTTGGTGTGGCAGCGCAGCGGCAACAACATTAATCTCCGATCGCATCATTAATCAACGTGCAACAACAAAGAAAATGTCGACGGCGAGGGAGGAACAATTGGCGCAAAGACAGAGAGAGAGGGAGTAAGAGAGATAGACAGAGTGACTGAGAGAGGTGTGTTCAGTAGGTGTTTCTACCGGTTAAGGCGCTGACATGCGGGGCGTGGCCAGAGGGAGCCGCATTGGGGCTATTTCAAAAGCATTTATCAACATTTTGTACATTGAATTAAAAATAAATAAATCTCAACGCGCGCAAGAAAATACGAAATTTTCATTTCTCATTTAACCTTCAATTAATGTCGGCCAAATCAATGCGAAATTCGCGAATTTCATTGTGAAAAACTATCGACATTGAGAAGAATTTACTACAAATTTAATGGCATCGTGGCATGGAAACTTTGAAAGTGTTTTGCTGACTGTGCGATACCCTAGCAAGGACATTGGAATATTCTTTGAAAGTCTTCTCATTCAATATTTAAATTTTAAGTGTGTGACAAACTGCAGATGGTTGCACAATTAACTGAAGACTGTTCCTTCCTCTACACAAACTAATTTTGAAAATTGCCTATTGAATAATTCCATGACTGCCTTGGCATAAAAACAAGTGAAGCCAATTAAAAAAGCTAGAGTGGAGCACGCTTGATAGGCAGTTGCAATTTCTGTCTCTTACTTATTTCTTAGGTACACCTTGGAAAACAGGTAAATATCATTTGGACTTTAATAGGTCTTATGGGGTATACAGGAATGTTCATTCCACAATTGGCGCAATCATAAGAACCCAAACTCTATTTAGACTCGACCTAACTAAGCCCTTCGATCAGATTTAAATTGTGTGGAGAGGTAGATAGGTAAAAGTCAGAAAATTGTAGCTTCAACGCGGAGAAAGAGAGGCTACCTTAGGCATACCGATGGTTGAATACCCTTACATGTTCTTACCTCCTCTGAAATAAACAGAATTGTGTGTATTCAATTTTATATCTCACTTTGTTTGGCACTGATAAATATGATCCTGAGCAAGAATTTACACACTTAGTCTAGTCTCCACGCCTTCTTCTGCATGTTACATACATGTGCACAAAGTTGGCATACCCTTTCTTGAGCATTTTTAATGTTTGAAGAGTATAAAAAAGGAAAATAGACACATTTCGTCACTCTCAGTTTCTCAAAGTTCTTTGGTAGCATTTAAAATGGGTGATCCTTGTTCACAAATAGTTAAAACAAATTTTCTAACTATGCCATCGATATTGCAACAAATCGAATTCGCCATTTGCAATTCGCCGCTCCGTCGTACGCCATTCGCTGTTCACCATTTGCCATTTGGCATTCGCAATTGAATTTTGAATGGCAATCAAATCGAGTGCAATTTGTCGAGTGTGTACCGTGCAGAGGGGGAGGGGGAGGGGGAGAGGGAGTAGGTGGAGCCAGGCAAGAAACTATTGCATACTTGCCAGTGTATGTGTGCATGTGAGTGTGTGTGTGTTAAATAAGTCAGCGAATAAATAAGCGAAGCGTTGCCTGCTTTCAGGCGCCGCTGCCCAAGTCAAACAAACCTCAAGGCAAAAGCGCGCTCGGCAAATTTTGCCCTTTTTCCCCTCCCCTCCCCTCCCTTACTCCCTGCTTTTTGCTTTACCCCTTCACTCTTTAACCCCTTTCCTCTCCTCACCAGCCTGCTATGCGTCTCCGTTTTTATTGTTGTTGTTTGAAGTACTTCGTCAGCAATGAAGCTTCGTGCATTATTGAAAAGCAACAACAATAAGAGCAACAACAGCAGCAACAAAAACAACAGCAACAGCAGTGGGAGCAGCAGCAACATAAGAACTACAACAGTAACTGCAAGAACAACAACAATAATAGCAACAAAAACAACAACAAAAACTGCAACGAAGCTCAAATTTTGCGTTTTCAATATTTGTTGGCAGCCTTGCTGTCCTACTGCATACCCTGTAAAGTTTGAAGAGGAAATCAAAGGAAATATTTGCATTTGAATAGAAAACTGTTCTCACTTTCTTCAATTACAGTTTTCAATCAACAGTTTCCACTCTCATTGCAGTTTGTTTGGCATGTTAAACTGTTCCCACTTTAAAGTGGCATTCTTCTTATTTACTGCGTCTTTACAAACCCCCTGTTAATTACCCATGCAGGGTATCTACACCTAACACTTTTATACACTTAATTCACTTTTCCAGGGTATCCCTTTAGTTCTTGTTGCCTGCATGCTTGCATTTGATTTCGTCAGCTGCTTCATTGCCCATTTGCTTCTTCTTTCATTCTTTCTTACTGTTTTTTTTTTTGGCTTTTGCTTTGCCAAACGAAGCAACTTTTAATGGTTCATTGTGCGACTGGCACTTACGAGTTTCCTTTAAGTGTGTGTGTGTGGCAGTGTGTGTGTGTGTGTGGCTGCTGTGTGTGTGTGTTCTACGTTTATGCTTGAGTGTGTGTGTGTGTTAGTTGGTTTGTGTGGCACACTGATTTAATATTGATGACCAAACATTTCAAGTGCTGCCAACGCATACTTGTACACACACACACAGAGACACTCACACACACACACACGCATATTCACTCACACATACATTTCCACACTCAAAGAGCTGAAAGTATAGTTCTTCGTTTAACGTCTAAGAGGGGCGAATTTAAAATAAAGTCAAGTCCAAGACGGAAACGAATATCGGCTTGAAATCTCGACAGAAATTATATTGAATTTGTCAAACTATATGTAAAGAATTATATTTAAATATCAAGTATGTATATTTAGTGTTCAGAAATGCATTGAGTTGAACATTCAGCAATTATAAAGTTTTTAAGGCATTTAATCTTTAGTTTTTGAAGAAGAAAAAAGAAATTGTACAAAGAAAGTCTATTTAAAACAATAGTTTTCCTACAAATACTCATTTCTATTTATCGTTCTTTGCAGATGGAGTTGTTTACCACATGAAAGAAATATAAAAATATATGTATAATGTAATATACACATAATATATACACTTACATGATCATTAAATGATTGCAAATTATTTGAAGAATTTAATAAAGAATGTATTTCCATTCATTTGCATTGATCTTTCTTTGCAGTTCCTCCATTTCTTCAATCCATTTATTCAACAGAGTATTTTTGTTTTTTTTTTTATTTTATTTTTGATAATGTTTTTTTTTTTTTTGTAAAATCTGTCTGTTTGCTTTTATCAACAATAATACAAACATTTTAAAGGAATCTTCTAAAAGTAATTTACCCTCTCGTTGAACTTTCTGTTTTCAGAACTTTTCAAATGACCCTCGTTGGATATGCAAGTGCAAACTGTTGAAATGTGCAAGAGCGTAAATGTGGGTATGCGCTGCATGTGTATGTGTGTGTAAGTGTCTTTATATAACTGTGTATTTAGGTACATATGTGTATATACTTATGTGAGTGCCTGTCACACACACACACGCACACACATGCTTACACTCAGACGAGCGAAAAGAAAAACTTTTGCACTTTGTATTCTAGTTTTTTCTTCTATCTTTCTCTCGCTCTTTCGCTCTCTCTATGTTTTGTGGTCAAATTTGCGTAGTGTAGTGAAAACTTTCTAAGGACATTTTTTGTTCGGCTTGTTTATTCAATCTGCTTTTTTTGCTGCTGCTCCACCTCCTCTTTCTCCTCCCTCATCTTCTTCTTCTTCTGCTGCTTTGCTTTTATTTGCCTTTGTGGCCATTATACAAATTTCATGCGACTGCCTGCTTTCTGCTTTCCCCTTCGCTCCCCTCTTGGCATTTATTTTGAATTTTAATTGAATTTATTTGGCAACTGACACGAGTCCACTTCCCATTGTTGTTGCTGTTGTTGTTGGTCTAAAAGGACTGCATGCAGCTGGAAAGGCTTTAAAGTGTTAAGAAAGGGGAAAGTATAAGAGAGAAGTGGAGAGGGGAAGAGAGAAACCATAAGCTTGTCCCTGCATTTTTCACCAGACCCAAGACTCACATTGCCACTTGCACTTATACTCTATATCTCTTTTCCTCTCCCTATTTCCTTCACTCTTTCTTATCT
Organism: Zaprionus africanus; assembly: GCA_018151435.1. NCBI lineage: Eukaryota > Metazoa > Arthropoda > Insecta > Diptera > Drosophilidae > Zaprionus > Zaprionus africanus. The sequence continues at coordinate 6,520,157 of JAECXB010000076.1, forward strand.
TCTCTCCTTCTCTGCTTTACTCTCTCTCTCTGCCACTTAAATGTGCATCGTGAATCGCAAAATCTTTGACACTTTTCAATTTGCAAGTGCAACGAAGCGCAGCCATCGTTATCATTTTTGCATACACTGCGCAAAAAACTGCAGGAGAAGGGAACGAAGAATTGCAGTATGCAAACAACTGGCCATATACCCTGTTGCTTTGCAAAAATAGCAATTTACATTTTTGTTTTGTTTGCTTGAAGTGTGAAAATATTGAAAACCTTCGGCATAGCGCATTTCTTTCACTCTATAGATAACATATGCATATGTATTAAATAAATGTTATATGTATGCAACATGCACATTTATTTAAATATACATATATATTAGTTCCTAATCATCGGTTTGTAACAGTTTTGTTTAATTTTTAAGTTATTTATTGCAACTGGTATGTTTAATTTATACGTTAACATCTCGCTCTGCTTACATTCGTTATTTGGAACTTAATCAACACTTTTCTGCAGCTATCGAAAGTGTGGCGGTAAGCCGATAGATATGATCGTGCAATCAAAGCTATTAAAACGGACGTTTGGAATTTACTCAACACTTAACTTTACATTTTATGAAGAAGTTATCGAAAGTGTGGCGGTAAGCCGATAGATAAGTTTGTGCAATCGAAGCTTAGACGCCAAGGCGCAAAATAAAATTTTCAAGGAGCTAAAAAAATATATATTGAGATATTGTAAATACAGTACTGAATGAGATGTATACAATTTATATAGCTTATCTGTTCTATATGGTCTTTATTTATATATAGTAATATACATTGAAATATAATTCACAGGGTACTGGCTAGTCGAACATTCATGTGCTTCTGCTTCTTCTTGTGTTGCACTGACTTCACTATTTGATTGCTTTGCTTGGCTTTGGACACGCACGAACACGCATAAAGTTGCACAGACAAGTTGCTCGCAGCGCATCCGAGCTACCTTTGGGGATTAATGATTTTTCTCGCTGTGTAGCCATAAAACAGCGAACTGTGTGTGGACTCATCCTGAGTGTGGGAGGGTAGAACAAGTGTGTGTCTAGGATAGTGTGTGTGTCTAGCATGCGTGTGTCTGTGTGTGTGTAGGTGTGTGGGTGAGTGGGTTCGTGTGTGTGTTTGTCAGTTAATGTGTCAATGTGTCACTTTGACTCTCAATTGTTTCGGCCTGAGCTGACGCGCAGTTGACTGCGTCTGTCTTCCTTTCTTCTTGCCTCCCTCCCCCTCGTCTATGTCTATGGCGCTGGATTTATTGGCCACGCCCACATACTGGCATGACACATTGCAGTTGTCGCTGTCGTAGTTGTTGTTGTTGTTCGGCACAAGTTAAATGCAATTTATGGCCTGCATTCCCGTCCGCACCCATATTTGGCAGGAATTGTCACGCCCTCCCCCTACCACTCCCCCTTCGAACTGAGTCAATCCCCTCGGCGTATTTATGGCTTTTGCACGTGTCGGCTTAGAAAAAGAAATCGACAAAATGTTGCAGTGTAGCAGCAGCAACTGCATCGCCTAATTGAGATTTGCTGCCGCTGTCGCTGCTTGCTTTGGCCCACATTTTAATTGTGTCAGCAGCTGGTCAGGTGGCGCAACGCAGCCCACAATCCACACGGAGACCACACACAGATACACACAATCCACACCCTTGCTTCAATCTGCCACAACTTGCGCCTCACTCAGACTGCGTTTGCCACAGAGCAACGTCAACGTCGGCGTTAGCGTTTGCGTTAGCGGCGTCGGCAGTCTGCAGCAGGTGCTGCCACAGGATTTGGGTTAATGCACATCAAAGCGGAGCTGCCAACTTGTCAGCTTGCCCTGCCCCACGTTGCCCCATCTGAGTGCAAGTTATCCGTTTCTTGGATATATTGTATATGCCACAAGACTTGAGGTTTAAACAGCACACTGTGCCCTCTCAAGGTGAGCTTGCGTGGCTGCTAAGATTGAAGCTTAAAGGTGTTAGGATTTAATATTTATCGTATGAGCCTCTTTAAAAATACGTCTTTTTCTACTTCTCAATGCAGCTCTGGCAACATATTTGTGTTTGCTTTATCTGTTTATGCATATTTACTCCTCTTAGCTCTATGCTTCCTTTGTCACATCTGTATCCTTGTATACGTAGATTGATGTTTGAGATTAGGTCTTTTTCTATATAGAATATTTGAATATGGTATATTTGCATATCCATCTATCTATCTACTTTTATACTTACCCTACTCATGCTTCTCCTACATATGTATCAATCTGTCTATCGATTCATTTCTCTATTTATCCATTTATCGATAGCCATATTATATATTTCCTTTATTCCATACTTTTTTCAGATTCCTTTGATAGCATTTCATATTATTCCTCTTATCATGATTTTTTCTTTTTATTGACCAATTTATCCTAGAGTTAACCATCTGACTAGCTGTTCACGAACATATATCTCTATACCAGTATCTATCGTTCCATTCTTATAACCAATTTATAGAGTTTTCTACCTAAACATCATTCCTCTATAGGTTTATCTTTTTAATATTTTCTCGAGTTTTCTGTGTGATCTTCAAATAATTTTGAATCCATACCCTTTCTATATCTATCTATGTATATCATCCTATCAATCAATTATCTACTCTTACTGTCTAAAGCTCGCATATTGTTATCTTATTCGATAGTATTCATATACGATGATTAACAAATAGTTGCATAAGTAAACTCACCTTTGGAGTGCCGCCAGCCCGAATATCACTCACTTGACACAGCTCAATGACATCGCCATCCTGTGTAGGAGAAATGCAATTCAAATGTTACACAATATAGAATATCTAACTTATCAATCAGTGATAGTATAATTCAATCTTCAATCAATTCTTCTTCAACCATATCGATAACTCACCCGTCCCTCGCTCTTCCAGTACAGAAAGAATCCATACTCGTCGACCTTGAAGAGCGCATCACGCTCGAAATCGTTCTCTTTGGTCTCCTTTTCGTTCTCGAACCAGCGATCAAAGACACAGCCTGTGGTTAGTTCCGGTGGTACCGGAATAATCCAATCGAATTCGTACTTCTTGGTCATTATTTACAACTATTGTATTTACTGGTTACAATCTGATCAATATCTGTATCGGTAACTGTCTCTGTATTGGTAATTGTCTCTGTATCTGTTTCTGTCTCTGTATTTGTATCTGTCTTTGTATCTGTATCTGTTTCGGTGTCTGTGTTGGTGTGTGTGTTTGTGTTGGTGGCTGGCTATAGCTGCTATAGCAAGTCATGCATGTAAATATCGAATATGTCGATATAGTTTGATTATGTTTGTATATATATCTGTATATATCTTTCTTTAGTTGTGGCTATCGATTTGCATTTGGTTTGGTTTTAGCTGCATGTGGTTATTGGTGTTATCGTTATCGCTATTGCTATTGCTATTGCTGAATTACTTTATTGTTATCGATAATCGGTTTGGCTATTTGCTTGGCTTGTTATCGTTTCGTTGGCGATGACAATTTGGCAACTCTGACACATCTTCTGCAAGTTTCACTTTGCGACTCTGGGGGGAGTTTTCTTTTTGTTTGTTTTCTGTTCTGTTGTTTTGTTTTTGTTGTTGTTGTTTCTCTTTTTGCTGTTTGTTTCTTCGCTTTGCTTTTCTTTCAGCTTTGTTTTGCGTTCTTGCTTTTTACAGTTACAGTTATTTGAGGTTACATTGCCCAGCAACAAATATCGTTTGTGTTCCCCTTCTTCTTGCTCCTTTATGCATTTACTGTTCTGCTTCTCTCTCTTTCACTCTTTCTCTTTAGCTACAGCTTCGTCTGCTTGTGTTCTCAGTTAAGTTTCTCGTTTCAGCCAAGTTTCAGTTTAAGTTTTAGTTGTTGCTGTTGTTAGTCGTAGTTTAAGTTATAGTTTTGCTTTGCTTTTTCCTTTCTTCGTGTTAGTTTCAGTTTCCTGTAAGCGTATTAAAGTTGGTGTTGTTGCTGTTGTTGTTGTTTTTCTTGGTGTTGCTTGTGTTGCTTTTAAAAAGCAATTCTTGTTGAGCTGCAAGAGAAGAAGATAGAGACAGTGAAAGATAGAGAGAGGGAGAGCGGACAATTGAAATACAAATTAGAACTCAAATTTCCTCATGTGAGTGTGTTGCAAGGTTGTTTTAGGTTAGAAGGACATCACGAAATGCAATTTGTGCTAGCACAGCATACCCAGTAGCCAAGTAAGGATTCAAATCGGGCATGACTGACAGACAAAGCACACAGAGTTGCCCCATGCAATTTGGCTTAACATGCCCCAATCGAGCACATGTGTGTGTGTATGTATTTACAGGGTATGCAGCATACACAAACAACAGGCTGAATGCAATGCTAGAAGACAATTGAAAGCAACCAAATAATGCTTTCGCTCACGTACAGCAAACTGTCTGTTCGAATGGATCAGCAGCTGAGTTCTAATGACAGGGAAAGAGAAAGAGAAGGAGAGAGAAAGAGGGAGGGGAGAGGTGTAAGAGGGGCAGGCTAAGAGTGTGTACATGCGTGTGTGTGTGTGTTTGTGTGTGTGAATATAGGTTACGTCTGCGGTTGGTTGCATTTGCCGATGGAGAGCACAAAGCGAGGACGCAGCAAAATGTGTTGCATGCTTACAGGCGCCAGCTGTCTGACCCTCGCTCTGTCACTCCCTCCCCCCTCTCTCTTGCTCTCTATGTCTTTCGCACTGCCTGCTTCGCAACTTCTCAAGTGTAAAGTGCAAATGCGTGTGTGCAACTCTTCAATTTGCCAATTTGTTCCTACTTAAATTTTCCAATTAAACTGCAGAAGAAATGTTTTCGCAGAAGACACAAATGGAAAATTGTTTTCCACGTATATTGAAAGTGACATGACGTCAATGAAGACAGATGATATTCTAGGAATGTGCTGCAGCAAAAATAGTACCAAGAAAATTTCAAAATTACATGCAAGTGCTCTTTTCATTTTTCATCCGCTTTTCTTCTTCTTGGAATTACGATTTGCGTCGCAGCAGGAGCAGCTTACGCATTTCCTCCCCCCCGCCCCCTCCCCCAACTAACAATGCACTTGCAATTGAGGGTGAAGGAGGCAGGTTGCAAGAGAATGAAAAAATTACTTGGATAGTGCGCTTTATGTTGCTGTATTCTATTTCTATGAATTCTCTATATTAAACTGCATAACAACAAAGCAAATTAGTTGGAAACAACAATGCGTTGCACTTTATGAAATTCTTTTCTCAGTAAAAACTAATATTATGCAATGTTTGTACGGCTTTCTCTCTCTTTTTGACTACACGGTTCTATGAAAAGCGTTGCCAGCTGTGTTTATAGTGCACTCCAAATGTTATTTGAAGCATATGCGAATAATAAACCCTAGTATACAAAAGAGAAAGGTTTAAAACTTTAAGACTTTGCCTGTTAGTTAGAATTCAAAGTCAAAGCCAATCAATTTAAGAAGGCGGTAGGCGTGGTAAACTAAATTTGAAATAAAGTTTAGTTGAATATGATAGAAAGGAAGGTGCAAGTTAAATTTGATGTTCCTAACTGGCATAGTTTCTTAGATTAGCGCGTTCATACGAACAGAGAGACACGAAAAATGTATTAAAGTGAGTATTTATGAATTTTTTGGGTCTGCAATGCATTCTTCTGCTCTTCCCGGCTAAAATTCTTGTTTAAAGTTAAAATTGATTCCCAATTAGAGCAATTTTAAGTGAACTATTCTCAATTATACTTCAATAACAAATCCAACACAATTTACGCAGGCGGTAGGCGTGGCAAACAAAATTTGAAGAGAACTTTAGTTCTATATGATAGAAAGCAAGGTGCAAGTTAAATTTGATGTTCCTAACTGGCATAGTTTCTTAGATTAGCGCGCTCATACGAACAGAAAGACACCAAAAGTTGTACTAAAGTGAATATATATGCCTTTTTTGGGGACTGCAGTGCTTATTCTTTCCTGAAAACTCTTTTCTACAGTTGTTTTATTCAAATTGCTTCTTAGTAAACTATTCTATTATACATCATAGCAAAGTAACAACATTTTAAAAGGGTTAGAAATTAAGTTTCCCATATTGAGCAATGTTATAAAGGAAGTTAAGCTAAATTTGATGACCTTTGGTATTTTTAGTTATTTCATACAAAAGAAAAAAAATTGTACTAAAGTAATATATATGAATTTTTTGAGGTCTGTTCTGCTCTTTCCAGTTAACTTCTTTATTAAAGTTTAAATTCATTCTCAAAATTAGCTTTAAAGTCAACTATTCTCAATTATACTTTAGTAACAGGCGAAACAAAATTAACGTAGGCGTGGCAAACAAAATTTGAAGTTAGCTTTAGTTAAATATGATAGAAAAGAAGGCGCAAGCCAAATTTATTGTTCCTAACTGGCATAGTTTCTTAGATTAGTGCGTTCATACGAACAGAAAGACACAAAAATTGTACTAAAGTGTATATATATGGGTTTATTTGAGGTGTTGAATGCCTTCCTTTACAAAGGTTACTTCCTTTTTCTTGTTTAAAGTTTAAATTCAGTTTTCCTTTGAGCAATTTCCAGTAAACTATTCTCAATAATTAATGAAGAAAAAATTCATTTTTTGCCAAGCTTACTTCCTCTTTTTTGTTAAAAGTATCAATTCAGTTTTGCTTTAAAAACTTTCCAGTAAACTATTCTCAATAATTAATGAAGAACAAAATGCGCACCCTTTTTGCAATCGAAACACAATCCAGACAAAGCGTATCAAATTTTCTTTGTGGCCTTGAGTGAATTTTTTATCATGCCAGGAACTACAGTACTCGTTCCTGTTGCTGTTGTTGTTGATTCGAGGAATTACGATTAATTTAATAAATAGTTGAAGGCAGTAAAAGGCAAGCAGGAGGAAGTGCAAGGGAAGGGAAGAAGGCACAAGGCTGTGCGAGCCATTTGAAATTAATTTGCTTGGCTATGTGGCAAACGCATTTCCGGTCGTAATCTAACCCGGAGCCATTGTTAGGAGACCTAACTGCATCGGCGCGTCGCAAAATAATAATCATTGCCATACTGACCCGACTGGATGCACACTTTCCCCCAGGCAGTTGGGTGGGGGTGGCCGGAAAGGAAAGTCGAGCAGCTGCCCTTGGCGTGGACACTAATTACATTAGTTAGATAGTTAGTTAGTTGGTTCGGACAGTTGTCGGGGTCGTCGTCGCCGCGACATTGGCATTGCTCATGCAGCGCACCTGACAACTAACGAGCTACAGATAGAGATAGGTAGAGAGACAGAGAGATAGGGAGAGAGAGGGAGGGGGCCAGTACGGGTGCGGAAGGTGTATTATATTTCCGGCAACTGCAGCTTGTGCAGCTCTGTTTTTATTTCGTAATTATCTTTCTTGAATTCGAGAGCCAATCAAGGGAAATGAAAGCAATTTATGCTGTCGGAAACTAACTAGAGATAAAGCTTTGACAATTTTTCCAAGAATTTAAAGCAAATTGCCAGTAAAATGTTTACGGAAATTTAAGAAGAGGAAAATTCATGTGTGTTCAAAGGGGTTTAACAGGGAAAATATACAGAAGACATATTAACATAGTTAATAACAAATAAATTAAATTTAAGGACTGTTTAATAGTTCGAAGTCAAAGTTATGCCAGCAATTTATGAAGGTGTTGGGCGTGGCAAACGAAATTTGAATTCAAGTTTAGTTGAGTATGTTAGAAAGGAAGGTAAGAGTTAAATTTGATGTTCTTAGCTGGCATAGTTTTTCCAATTAGTGCGTTCATACGAACAGAAAGACACAAAAATTGGTTTACAGTGAAAAACAGAAGATAATAATTTTAACTTAGTTACAATTATCAAACTTAAATTGTGACAAATTGTAGGCTAAAACTTAAAGCAAATCCTTAAAGACAATCTTACAAAGTGAATGAAGAGAACCTAAGAAGAATCCCAACAAGAAGGTAGTCAAAATCTGTTGATGAATGAAGGAAAAGCTGTTAAAGAAAAGTAAATAAAGAACAAGTGTAAAACGCTTACGAAACGCATACAAAAGCGACAACTTTAAGCTCATAAAAGGAAGCAAGCAAGTGATGTAGAGACAGACAGAGAGAGGGAAGAGAGAAAGGGAGATAGCGCACACAATGAGAACTTGTGTAAACTAGTTAAGCAATACGATATTCATTTTCTTAACAACAAACCCAACACACAACAATAATTCCAACCAAAAAAGAACTCAACCATCCACAACAACAACAACTACAGAAAAAACTATTGAAATGATAATTTGTTGTTGTTGTTGTTGTTGTTGTCGTGTTCGTGTCCCGAAAGATTTCTCGAAATTTGTTTGACAAACACTCGACGCGCTCCTTCTGCTTCTACTGCAATTGTCATGCCACGCCCCCACACAGCCCCTCCTTGCTCTCAACTTGGGAGTGTTGCTTCCCTCCTCTTGACAGACTGATTGCTTGCTGGTGTGTGTGTGTGTGCGCCACTTTCACATGACTTCAAATTCAATGAGCTGCAAAATGTTCGCTCATTGTTAAACTTGAAGCTCGTTAGCCGCGTCCAAAGTCCGCAGAGGTAACAACACCTACAACAAAGCGTGCCCGTATTACTCTCTGTGTGTGTGTGTGTGGAAGGGGGAGGGGAGAGGTTAAAATGCGGATATGATTTCTCAGCGTACGTCAAAATACTTTCACGCCCCCCTCCCCTCCCGGTGCGCGAACGTTTTATGAATTTACGCTCTTTGCGCTTTTCAACTTTTTCACTTTTGCCAAACAAAAAAAAAAAAAAAAAAAAAATTATAAGCTGAAACCCAAAATCGTTGAAAATGTGGAAAAATCAAGCGCAATTTACGCTCAGAGAGTTTGTTGTGCATAGAAAAAAGTTCATTCTCTGTACAGCGATTATGTTTTTGAGTATGCAACACAGGAAAGTTATCATAGCAAAATTGCAAATGAAAGAGAACCCAGCAAAAAGGTACCTTACGATTGAGGTACCCATGATGAAATGGATGATATTAATAGATCATTTCATGCATCGAGACAATGCAAAACTTTGGCCAAAGGCCGCCCAAAAAGTTAGCACCAATAACTTAATAAGTGAAGTTCGAACTGCATTTAGTCAAAAAGGGGGCGGGGCCAGGGTCGGGTATGGATTATAAATTTACGTGAGGGTAAAACCATTGAGGAAACTCACAAAGTGTAAATACTTAATATGAAATTGAACAAGAATAAAGAGATGTTAAAATGTTGGCAAAATGTAAACTTTATTTTTGAACCGAAGAATACTACGTAATATATACTCGTATCATAATGGAATATTGGTTAAGTGATGTTTTTACATACAATGCTAAGGTCATTTCTTACAAAATCTTTTAGATTAGCATAGTTATATTTTTGATAAATGTGATTGGAAAGACATGGATTTATATTACTTTATGCAATGTCATTTTGCTTTCTTTTCATTTTACGAGAAATCAAAATTTTTACTTGAATTATTGGAAAAAAATAAAATATACAATCTATATATACATACACAACCTTTTATTTCTTAGACTTTGACCTCAAGCCAAAAATAGAAATATGATAAAAACAAAAGTCGCCAAAACAATATAATTTATGAAGTGGATATACCAAATATCGGCTTTGATCGGCAAATATTTTACGTACGTACATATAACCGCAGCTAATTCTTTGAGATTTGCCTTGACTCTTTTATACCCTTTATAAATCTATGTATAGCCTCATATGTTTACTCTTAAGTATCTTATTTTATAGTCTTATATATTTTCTTATATCTTTTCATATTTAATTTCTTAAATCTTATCTTCTATCATATCCTTTACCTCATCTCAAGTGAAATCAAGTTAAAGCGCACCCAAGTCAGCAAATGTTTGCTTATCGTACGCAAACTAGCTGCTTTATTGCACACCACAGTAAACTCAATATTTACAGGGTATGTGTGTAAGCAGGGCGGGGTTAGTTGCCCCTGTATGTGGTTTATCACTCTGCATTGCTAGTTGGCATTAAATGCAGATACAAAATCACAGTACCAACTCACTTGCCCCCTGCCTTGCACATACTCTCAAACAATTGCCAAGTGATTTCCGTGTTTCGCTTTGCCAATAGCCACGCCCACCGCGTGGCAGGCACACACACACACAGACAAACACACCTCGGCCGCAATGCCGCTGGGCACCTGTGCCAATATATATTGGGGCTTGCGAAAAGTTTGACGCGCGCGCAACTTGAAAGCCAAACGCGAGGGCCAAGCATAACTTGCATAAACTTGGCCTCAAAGGACACGCACACGGGCAGCACACAGACACAAGCACACACACACATGCAGAGGCATGCACACTCACAGACAGCCGCACGTACGCGCTGAAAGTATGCTACAAATATGCTCATTACGTGCGCGCCAAGTGGCAGCAGAGACTCCTCCACACACACACACACAAAGACACAGAGACACATTCATTGAGGCAGACCCACTCACCCACACAACGACAATGGCTCAATTTATTATTGCATACTTTGTGGCCATATTTCAGCTGCTCGCATCTCTGCATTTCCCTCCCTCCCACTCTTCTCTATGTCTCCTCCTTTGGCTTCTTTTCCCTTTCCGCCTTTGAAGTCGCATTTCGTTGCATAATTTCCTTGTGCATTGCTAATTAAATGCAGTAAAAGTCAATGAAATCTCCCTGAAATTTACAGTATTTATGCCAGCTACCTCAACAAAATCAAAAAGGTTTCCATAACGATCAAGCACCTCAACTTACACAAGTGCAATTTTCCGATGAATGTGTTACTGCAAAGCAACTGAAGGTAATCAAAGGACATAATAACAGCTTTATTCTATAGTATTCTTCTGCCTTGAGCTCTGTTAGGATTTAATAAAAATTATTTCCTCATATTTAGAAACAATTAGAAGGTAATTGCCTATTCAATTTGTATATGTAAATACTTCAAATGTGCATTTGGCCTTTACATTGATTGCAAAGTTCATTTTAGTAAAATTACAAGAAATCAAAGAGAATGAAGGCTAGCCGAAGGTTCTATGCCCTTGCAAGTTCTTATATACTCCGATTGTTCTTATACTAGTAATATAAAATGATGCAGAATATTATCTTTTGGCACTTTGATTGGCACTGATAAGCTAAGTTATTTCTTAAATCAAATCTGGTTTCATCCAAAAACCTGAATTTATGGCGATTATTCCTATGGCAGCTATATGTTATAGTAGTCCGATTTTGTTTAGATTTTAAATTCATATTATTTAGACAAAAAAAGTGCGATGTAGTAAATTTCGTTACAATATCTAAACAAATAACAATAATTGGCCGATAGTTTGTATGCTAGCTATACGATATATCGGTCTAATGCGCCTAGTTCCAACTTTACAGCGTGCTGCAGTAAGGAGCATGTGTGCCAAGTTTCATAAAGATAGCTCTAAAAATAAGAGACCAGATTGCGTTCTAACAGACGGACAGACGAACGGACAAGGGACGGACAAACTCACGGACAGCGGACGGACAGACTTACGGACGATCTAGACAATACTATAACCACCTCAATCTGCCACTTTAAATTTCCAAAGAACCTAACCGAATCAGGTTTCTTAGTGTTTTATTCTACCGATTTATTCATCCCCTACATACTTAAAGCTCCACAGAGGCTGAACAACACTTGCCTTAATTAGGGTAACTCATTGTCGAGCATTGGCAACAACTTGTTGCTGTTTGTTTCCGATTATTATGGCTTATTTTTGGTGCACTTGTTGTTGTTGCTACTGTTGTGGTTGTTTTTGTTGTTGGCATTACTTAAGCTGCCAAATTGAATTTGCTTTGTGAGTATCTGTGAAATTGGCATTTCAATATTTGATGAGCTGCTCTTGACCACCGCAACCCCCTCTACCCACTCTCCCTCCCTCTCCCGACAACAACACGCACAGGTAGTAAAAAGAAAGTTTACTCTGCACGCAACACACGGAGAAGGGAGAAAGGGCTGGCACTGTGGCACTGGGCCACTGCTCTGCACTGGGCCACTGGGCCAGTTGGGGGTTCCGAGGATATACGGCTGTGTCTGATTGCTATCCACACACACACACGCACACACACAGAGAGACACACACAACATGTTGCTTGACCTTGTGGCCGAGCCAGGGAGTCGGGACAGGCGAGAGAGCCGGGTGTGACAGGCGAACCAATTGAAATTGAGACATTCATCAATGCAGCGCACGTCATGCGGCAACAGCGTCATGGCGGCGTCTGTCAAGCGGCGGCGGTCAATCAGTCAATTGCTCAGTCGGTCAATCCGGTCAATCGATTCAAACAACCGATATTGGATGAAGCGAAACGCTCAATCAGTTTGTTTGTAGCGCACAT